>WBMY01003216.1:144055-158875 GCA_013397315.1 Donacobius atricapilla | reverse complement strand
ATTTGTTTATTTATTTATTTATCTGTGTATGCATTTATTTATTTATTATTTTAAGTATGTATGGAAGACACCTTTCTGCATCTATTGCTGCTCCTGGCATAAAAATAAAGATAGAACGTTAAGCCAAGAGGGAGTTTCATCTTTACTCAGCTGATATTGAAAGGCTTGTTGATCTCCTGTTGAGTCCAGGTCATCAGTGGCTGAATTCACAGACTCCTCTAAAATGTACTCATTCTGGGAGTCCCAGGGAGGGAATTTTAGCTTGCAGTTTTCATGGAATTATAAACAGGTATTTTCCTATGCTTTCATTCAGATTATGGTATTCTAATTTGTGCATGCTGTCACAGTCATGATTTCTTGAAGATGGGGGAAGATTGCTCAAATCTGTGCTCTGAATTACTCAGAGAGGAGATTACATCTGTCATTATGGCACCCGTTGGTAAATCAATCAGCCTGGTAATGAACGGTACCTCCATCACCTCTCTCAGGTTTTGGCAAGAGCCAAATCAAGCAACCAATCTTGGATCTAACCCACTGCTTTATCTTGTCTAATTCTGATGTTTCAGCCCTTCCAAAACTTGTGGTTTCACCTCAACCATTCAGCAAAACCCAACTCAAATTCATGAACAGGCTTGGTCAACCCGAAAGTTCCTTTTCTAATGAATTGATGAGTCACTGAACAATTTTCTCCCAGTTTTAGAGCCCCAGCATTTCATGGCAGGCAGTTTGTTGCTCACAGAGATGGCTATCACAACCCAAAACACAGTAGGAGTGTTGAAAGCTTGGGCTGTGGGCTGTGCAGCTGTCTAGGACTGTATCCTGTGCTAACCTGAGCTCCTGGGCTACCTCCTCCTCTACCTCTCAATTAATCCAGCAGATTAATTGCCATTCAGTGGCTGCACCCAGTGAACTGCTCACCAGGGCTGAGGTTACCAGCCTCTGCCTCTGAGGGATTTGCTCTGACTCGCAGGTCCACAATGTGCTCTGTCATTTTGGTTTCCACCTGGCTGCTTCCCTTCCCTTTGTGCTGCACACTCAGCTGCAGGCCAGGCTAAATATTTAGATTATAAGAACAGAGATACAGAAATCTCACAGGATGCCTATAGAAAATTCCTCTGTGTGGAGAATCCCTGATCCAGCTGCTGGCTTTAATCAGAAAAATGGTGCCCAGAAGAATTTCCTAAAGAAATTCAGTGTAGTCACCAGTGTTTGCTGCTCTGCTGGAGCTGCCTGACCTCTGCCTGGCCCCATCCCCTGTGACAGTGCCCTGCAAGGATGGGCACCTTTTCTTGTGCCCAGCTCCCATGAAACCTTCATGACAACATCCTTCCCATTCCCTTGCACCCACAAGTTTAATCCTTAAGCCACCTAATCCTAACTTATCCCTGCAGCTCCTTCTCTCTCCACCTCTTCCTATAATCACCTATCTTTCCTGCCTGCAAGCCCCTGTCCCCTCCTGTCCATCATCATCCAGTCCTTGCTGCACTGAGGAATTCTTTGTTTCTTCAGGAGACAAAACAAAACTGATCCTTTTCCAAAGTGTTATGAAATCCATTAGATTGACAGTAAGGGAAGGCTTCCTGAATTGCTGAATAGAAGTGCTGACAGAGTCTGCCGTCACTGAAAAACTGCCAGTGATGCAAATCTTTCATCAGGAATTAACTAGCTGCTGTGTTTGGTTTCTAATGAGGCCATTTAAGAATAAATTCTATTTACAAAAGAAATCCTAGAAATGTTTCATGAAGGAAAAGTCCCTTTCTCCACCACTAAAATGTAGCAAACATACATCAAAAGCTTAATTTTCCCCACAGTTTCAAGCTGAATACATTGAATAAATAAATTAATAACAAGTGGAGAGTTCCAAAACAAAACGTCATTTTTATAGAAAAATGAAACCATTCTCTTCCCCAAATGCTGAACTTGTGTCTTTCAAGCTCATTAAAAAAAAAGGGTTTTTTCTTTTTTTTATTTCTGAATAGTTTTATCAGCATGATCATTCCAATGTCCAGTTTTGCTTTTAGTGAAATGGAATTTCTGAGAGGAGGGGAATCCACTGCAATATTTCCGAGAATCCCAGACTGGTTTGGGTTGGAAGGAGCATACAGCTCATCCAGTGCCTCCCCTGCCATGAGCAGGGACACCTCCCGCTGTCCCTGCCCTGCCTGGCTCTGCTCCCAGCCCTGTCCAGCCTGACCTGGGACACTGCCAGGGGTCCAGGGGCAGCCACAGCTTCTCTGGGCACCTAAGAAGCTCTAGCTGGTTTCAGACCTGATGGCTGAGGTTGCCCTGAAGGTCACTCTAAAGCCTCACTGGCCAGGTGTATCCCCAGGACATCTCAAATATGCCATGGCACCCACAGGGTTTGGGATATCTTGGGTCTGCTGATGCAGCTGGCATGGATTTACCAGCTGGCACTTGCTGGGGCTGTCCCCCATGGCCACAGCCCACCTGAGCACGCAGAAATGCCTTGGGTGCCTCAGAGCCCCAGCTCCTAAGGTTTTTCTTTCCCTCTCCCTGAAGGCAGATCCATCCCCTGCAGGACCAGCACTGAAGGCTTTGCTGCCCACCCGGGGATGCTCAGGAGAACAACGGCAGTCCCCACACTCCAGGCTGGGACACAGAGCCTCAAAGCCCTGATAAGTGTGCTGTGCTTCTCCTCACCAGCCTCTGCAGCACCTGATCAGGCTGCACTCACCAGAGCACCTCGGAGGGTGTTTGCACAGCACCCCAGACCACAGGTTTCCAGTGCTGGCTGTCACCACAACACCAGCAAGGCTTTGTCAAGGCTAAAACACTTCCTCGAGTGCTCTGCTCACCTTGTCCAGCTTCTTGCCAATGCCTCTATGTCTCAGTTCTACTTTTTTAGGCTTCCAGGTCCTCGTGTGTCTGCCTAAGGTGTCTTTTGGCAAGAAAAATGCTGGTAGGGACATAAATAATATCACAAAGCAGCAACAATCACAGCCCCAGAGCAGCAGTGTGGCTGTGCCCTCCCTCCCTCACCTATATTTGGTTTGTGGTGAGCCCAAACCTGGCTCATCTCAGCCTCAGCCCCTGCTCTGCCCTGCTTCATATTGATTATTAATAACAACAACTTCTCTGTGGGCTGTTTACCACCCACAGCTATCCACCCCCAAAAAGCCCCATAGGAAATAACATGGCTTAACTTGTTGTGTTTTTTTTCTATTTATAAACAGAAAAGAGATGATTCCCAGCCATAAAAGAGACTGAGATGTTTATCTGCTACGGCAGAAATGTCGAGTCAATTTCTTGAAATTCCAAACGTGAAGTTTCCTCTGCTCATGTCGAAGCTGCTTCATGTTCTCTCACAACCTACACCACCTCCCCCTCACGATCTTCACCACATCCCTCCCTCATTCCTTGCCTTGCCCAGCTCAGGCTCAGCTGGGACAACAGGGACAAGCCTCTGTCACAAATGCTCCTGGAGCTTTTCTCTGGCCAATGATCCTGTTGGAATTCAGGGAAGAGCCCCACTGCAGCTCACTTGCTCAATCCATCCAGCAAAGCTTCTGGGGAGACTCTGCTCCATTTTTCATTTCTCCACCCCCTGCCTGAGATTTTCTCTCTGTAAAATGATAAAAATCAAGAAGATTTTGCTTCTAACAGGATCGGAGCTGCGGGGTGAAAATAGCTGGATTTAGACACATAGATTTTATCATTATCTGGTGCTTCTGCTCGGAGCGGGGTTCAAGCATCTCCCTTCCCAAGGTGTTCATGGAGCAGCAGCAAAGTGCAGAGCACATCTGCCGCCCTGATTTTTTCAGCCTTCTTGTGTCTCACAGTTTTATAGTTCTTAGGTTGTTTCTCACACACAGATGTTATAAATAGAAGCAGTGTTTTCCTTAATTCAAGGTAGTTTACATTCTTAGTATTAGAGATATGGACGGACAGCTGATGGACAGTTGTCTTGACCAATGGGATGGGGAGAGGTGTCAACCTTCTCCCCCAGTCCCTGGCTTTTGTAGAAATACTATAAAAGTGGAGTCAGATCTTTTAATAAACAGTTCATGCCTTCTTACCAAAGTGAGGGGGTGTGTGTCTGTGTGTTGAACAACGACACGCATCTTTCCTTGCAGAGCAGTCGCTGCTCCTCTCCAACTCTTTTTCCTTGGGCTTCTGGCCTCAGGAACTCGAGGCAAAGCCCTGAATATCTCCTCTAAAATGATGTTCCACTTCCAAGGGATGCTGACACCCTCCCAGGTGGTCATGCCATGCTCCTTTCTCCCAGAGCCATCGGGTTGGGACACGCTGGTGACACAGCCCTGGGCAGGGACCAGATGTGAAACCAGATTTCCTCCCAGTCTGGGTTTTTCCCACGGGCCAACCTCCTCTAGAAAATAGTTCAAACCAACCAAAAGCAGAGTATCAAGACACATCCTGAAACTGCCTCGTTACATTTAGCAGTGGCCATGGAGGAAGGGGATATTTTTTGCATCTGAGTGGGTGCCTCAGACTCTCAATTGCTTGCTGTGTTTTTATTTCATTCATTCAAAACACTGTTTGAAGCTGCCTTTTGCCATCCTGAACGTTTTGAGAAGTTACTCTCTTTGCTGAGCGGGGAAAATTGGGTGCAGATTTTCCCTGCTCAACAAGAGCAGAAGTGAACAAATTATTTGGGGTCTAGAAAATACCTTTACTGAGAGAAATTTCAGTAATTTGTTTTGTTTGTTTATTTATTTATTCCAACTGGGGATAGAAGGAAATCTGAACCTGCGTTCATGTGAATTTAGCTTCAAAAAAATAAAGTTTTGACCAGTGGATATGAGAGTTAATGACAGCTGAGGCAAAATTATCCACAAGGTTTTTCTCTTTTCTCTCTGGCTCTGTCAGTCCAACAGAAAAGAGAAGAAAATCCATGAGACTGGAGTTTGCTAAACGTTGTCGTGTCCTTGGTAGAAGTGCCAAGTCCATCCTGACTGGAAGTCTTTGAGCTGAAACCTGGCTGTCTTCTAAAATGAAACGTTCCAGTCTAGTTGAGTTTCTTGGTTCAGTTGTGCTCAATAAGGTAATTTCTAAGGAATTCAGCAGAATGGATAAGCACTGATGTATCCTGGATAACAGAATTGGCTCAGTAGGTGAGACACAGCCTTTGGATGTGTACCCAGGAAAAATACACACATTTGCTTGTGCATCACTAAAAATGAGATATATTTCAAGACAAATTTTCTACAAATTTTCTCCAGTATTGCCCACCCTCCACCTCACTCGTGTTTTCATTTCTCTGCTATTTGATTGTCACAAATTCAAGGCTGAAGTTGTCTTTCATGTGCACCACACTCATGTGAGTGTGAAACCCTGAGTTACCAAGTGCTTGATCATTTCCCTGACTTAGAAATGATCCAAGTTTTAATCTCTCCTGGAAGAATGCCCCGTGGATAAGTAAGAGAGAACAACACCAGAGTCTCAGCATTTTCTAAATCTCTTTAAACCCTGAGATACAGAAAATGTAGGCTTGACTATGCCATACCTGCACTGTTTTCCCACCATGACAAAGAATCCATGAATTTTGTCTTCCAGACATGGACTGGAACCATGCCAAGAAGACCAAAGCCAGGGCCAAAACCTAGCTCAAAGCTCAGGACCCAAGGAGAGCAAATCAGTCAATTTTCAATTAAAACCAACTGTAGAGCACAGGAATGTCTCTTTGCAGCAAATATTTCCATTGCCAGACATTATATTCCCCGTGGGCAGAAGTGGACAGGTCACAGCTCAAAGCTTTGTGTCTATTATATTTCAGACTCCGTGAAATTTTCATAATGAAACCCCCAAAAACAAGGTGCACCGCATGGTTTGGTCTGGAAACCATGAGAAATTCTGTGGTTTTGCTTAGATTTGTACTGAAACCAGACCGGACTGGGGAGTTTCTCTTAGCTGAATATGACCTGAAGATATTGAATTCATTCACACCTGAAACTGAGAGCGAAATTTAGGGGGCATGAACCCACGCAGACTAAAAGAAGGAAAAGGGCTTTGCATGAAACCGCAGGCCAGGTTTGCTCACCGAGTTCAGCATCACCTTGAGTTGCTCTGGGAGGCGTTTGCTGCTGACTCACCAAACCACAGCTCCTTGGGAATTGTCAGCTCTGGGAACACACAGCTCCCCAAGTGCTGCCTGGTGGCCCCTCTGCAGGCATGGCTGAGCTTCCCCTTGGGGCATTCCTTCCTCAGGGAGGAGAGAAGGCTCTGGGGAGATCTTAGAGCACCTTCCAGTGTCTGAGGGGACTTATGAGAAGGTTGGGAAGAGACTTTCATGAGGATAGGCAGTGATGAGACAAAGGGGAATGGCCTTAAGACAAAGGAGGGCAGGGTTAGATGGGATATTAGAAATAAATCCTTCCCTGGCAGGGTGGGCAGGCCCTGGCACAGGGTGCCCAGATCAGCTGTGGCTGCCCCTGGATCCCTGGCAGTGCCCAAGGCCAGGCTGGATGGGGCTTGGAGCATCCTGGGACAGTGGAAGAGTCCCTGCCCATGGCAGGGGTGGGACCAGGTGATTTTTAAGTTCTCCTCCAACCTTAACCATTCTGTGATCTGTGCAGGCTGGCAGGCCTCCAGTGTAGAAAATCTAAGGAAAAGGTTTGGAAAAGTAGAACTGCCAGGAAAGCACTTGCTTTTTCTTACAGTGTCTCACGTTGATGGGTTCTCTTGAGCGTCCTTCAGGCATCTCAGTGCCCAACTCTTCTGGACAGGGGAAAATCCTACTTTTCACCAGCAAAACCTGCTGTGTGTGCTGTGCCCAAGAAGCCCCAAGACATTTGCACAAAGGCATCAAAGAAAGGAATAAGAGGAGGGCAGAATTCAAGAATGGGCAAGATTAAATTGTTCAGCCTGCATAAACTGAGAGTGACATTGCAAAGATTCTGGGGTTTCATTAATTCAAGAGAGGTTGGAGTAGAATAGATGTGAATATCAATGGGAATGCACAGAGCTTTTGTATGCTCTGACTGGAATCAAAGAAAAATGCCAAACTTAATTCCACAGAGGGAAAACCAAGCAGGATCCAGAGTGGATGTGTCCTTCTCAGGGCTAGGAAAAACAGCTCTGAAAAGGACTTGGATAATTTTAGGGTAACTTCAAGTAATTTCAAGGCATTTTCCAGAGAAAATGCTGGCAGAAGCAGGATTTTACCTGCAGGATTTTACCTGACAATTACCTCTGTAGGGACAAAGACTGTCACTCAAGGCTGAAGGTTTTGATTTTCCTTTTTCCATTCTCCTGTGATTTATACACTTTGTGGCTTATGTAAATGAACAGGCAGGGGCGATGCCCTGGCAATCACGGCTGTTGTGTGGCAGAGGGATGTCCCAATTCCCTTATCCCACTGCCACTGCTCCTCCCTGGATGTACCTGACTGTGAGGGCTCCCAACCCCTGGATCATCCCTGTTCCATGATTGCCCTCCATAATTTCATTCCCAGGCAGGGTGCATTATGCTCATGTGATGACTGCCACCCTCAGAAGGGTGAAAGCAAAAGCTGGGGGTAATTTTTCACAAGAACCATAATAATCAACCTCCCACCCTCTGCCTGTTAATGAGGCTCCTGCTCCCAAATGAGCTCCGTCTCCCAAATGCCCTCAGTAATTTTCCCTGCCTTTAGCTATCTCAGAGATATCTAGACCAAAGAACTTGCCTGAGCTGTTTCTGTAATCAGCCCTGGTATTGGTAATTACGAACATTACCAAGCTGATCTGCCAGACAAGCCAGCATGAATCACTTACCAAGAAAGCACTGTCTATTTACACAGATGCCACCTTCAGAACTGGCCTGGGGAGCTCAGAATAACTTAATCCTACATATTTTTGAGAATCTTGCCCCTGGTGAATGAGCAGAGCCTGTGAGAAGCCCAGCACGTGTGAAAAAGCCCTGCAGGGCAGTGCTGATCCAGAGCTGTGCATTGGCACAGCCCAATTAGCAGGATCATTAATTGGTGAGGGAAGGGATCTCCACGGCTCTCTTTGGATGTGGGTCAGCCAAGTGCTGCACTGCTCCCAGGAGGGAACTTCCAGCTTTTCTTTTGCCTTTTCTGGTGATTTTTGTCTTTTAACTGTGCTGATGGGAGACCAAGAGAGCAGCTACAGCTTGAAGGTGTCCCAGGCCTCAGCTCGTAACCAAAAGCTCCCAGCAGCTTTAAGCTGAACTTGTTCCAATCACCATGGATAAAAAGCTCCCGGTGACTTCCATCCTTCAAGGCATTTTAGATCATCATTCCCAAGAGTTTTACCAGTTTCACCTCTGGAGAGAAAGCTCCTGTCCCCCTGAGGAGACAGGTTATATTGCCTTCTTTTAACGTCAGGTTTTGAGGGGATGGATTTTGACAGCACTCCATCCTTTGCTGCAGCTTTTCTGCGTGTGCTCCCGCTCCTGAGTCATTTGCATTAACTTTGCAGAGTCCTGGGGACTGCTCCAGGTGCACAAACACCTAGAGAGTGTCCTCAGACTGCAGGGCACAGCTGTGCTTAACTCCTGAGGTTGAGCACAGGCACTTTCACCTTCTGATGCTTCATCTCTGTCTTTTAATGGGGAGGCAGAGCAGGAACACCAACAGTGACCCACCTCAGCAGCTGCTGTGAGGATAAATCCATCCCAGACTGAGTAACAGAAGGTGGCCCTGGCACCTAAGGCACTCTACAGTGGGAATTTTGCAAGATCTTTCCTTATTTGCCCTATAAGGATGGAAAAAATAAACCACAGTTTCTTGCCTGAGCAGAAGAGTGATGGAGCTTTCTTATTTTGAGAAAGGTGAAGTAACAAAGCCTTTCAACCTGCCAGAATTATAAATAGACTTTCACCCCACATTCCTGCTATTCCCTTGATGTACAGTCTGCATCTCAAGCTAGTGAAACTTTGATTTTTCAGTGGCTCCCATATTATTGCCCAGTAGGGTTCAGTGTATGAATGCCATGCTGAGCAGACCCTGTTTGTCGGACACAGGGACTTTAAGAGCTGTCAAATCCTGAATACCAGCATTTTTTTGGGGGGGTGTGGTATTTCTAATCTGGGTACCTTATGCTGCCAGGTGAATTCAGTTGAGAGGTAACTCTGCTCTCCCAGTGAAGTCTAACCAGAGATGATGTGGTCCCTAGAAAGGTTTGGTTGTTTTCAATCTCACCTCAGGTCTCTCAACCCTCTTTTATCTAAAGCTTTCAATGCTTACGCACAGGGAACACAAACAACAGCTTCTTCCCTAAATCAGACTGACCAATCTTGAGGTCATAGTTCCGCTTCTTCCCACGGCCAAAGATTAATATTTCATCCTCACCCAGAGGAAAATTCTGATTACTACAGATGAACCGTTCCTGAGCTCTGCTTGTCCAAACCCAGACCCTCAGATCTGTGTCTCAGACACCCAAGCTGCCCCTCCCAGTGTCATCGCTTCCAAAACCACTGCTCATCCCCACCCCTGGGTGCCCACAAGCCTCTCACTGTCCCTTGGGTGGGTGACCGGGCCACATGCAGGTGCAGGATGCTGCTGCAGTCTGATCCTGCCCCACAGCTCAGCCCCTACCTGATGCTTCCTTGCCTGGCTCAGCAGCTTTCTCATTTTCCAGGGTTTGGGATGAAACTCTGTGCCCTTTCTGAATAGTGTGTCAAATTAAATGATCTAAAAGGCTCATTCTGGCTTAAATTCTGTTCCTCTCCTGCAGATTTCATGGGTAAGATCCTTCTCAGTGGCGCTTTTGTGGGGGCGCTGTGCCAGCTTTGGGGGTGTGTGACTCTGTGCCAGTGTCCCTGCCCCTCTCAGTGGTCTCTGCAGACCTCACCCAGCGGCCAGCAGGGAGAAATGGGGCCTTTCCCTTCATACCCCCAGGCTTTCGTGCTTGTTTTCTCCTGCTACCCCATTCCATACATGAGCACTTCCTCCTCCTGACCCAAATCCACCTCATGGATTTTCTCAGGCCAAGATTTTCAGGTGTACCCAGAGACTTTAAGAGCCACTGTCACACCAGCAAGGGTAAATGTCCTTTTTCTCTCTCTTAATGAACTTGAAATTGATTCAATCCTCTTCATTCTTTTTTATTAATTAGATCCCAGAGTATGCACTGAATAGACTTCTGTATGAGTCAATTTTTTTTATTATGCTGCTGAAATCACACAGAAATAGCCTGGTTTTCAAGAAATTATGAGATTCTTGTGGAAAGGAATGTTCTTATGGTGTTCCATAACAGAATAACTGGAACTTCAGTGATTTGAAATCTCTAAACGTGCCTGAAAATCTCACTCTGAATAACTCCGCCTATTTTTTTTTTTAATTTAAACTATATTGATTGTTCCATTTCTACCATCTTTGTGATTCACGCAGTATTTTCTTCTGGTCGTTAGGCAGAACACAAAGGGGTTTAATACCCAGAAATGAATTTTCCACTTGGATTGACTCTCTCAAGCGCTGCTGAAAGGCACCACAGGCTTTCCAGCTCCCCACTTTGGGGGATGCCACATGGGAAGGACTCTGGGTGTGCTTGGGCAGACAGTAATTCCCACCGAGCAAACTCTGCCTCTGACATATTAGTGGAAGTCATTGCACTTTTACAACTGTTCCATTTGTGTTGTTTTATTATTACATTTAATTATCTCTCCTAACACTTCTGCTTTCTACCTGTGCTCCAAAGGAGATGGATGAGGCACATCCACTGCAGTATTGAGGTATTTTTTTTTTCCCATAACCAATTTTCAGCTAATTTAATACACCTGATTTTCCATATTCTTACAAGACTGAGTGATATAATTCTTTTGAGCTAGGGAGGCAGCAGCACAGCATGAATAAACCCTCTGCGGCTTCCCAAGGAGATAATACTGCTCAGAGGCTGCTTTAGCCTTTCCTTTTCCCCCTCATTTTCCTCCTGTCTGATGTCTGTTTTTATCCACTGATCTTATGTGAGAAAAAAAAGTGAGTAAAGAACATTGCTATTCTTGGAAACCCTCCAAGAGGCTGGGATGAGAGATGGGAGATGGGCAGCATCTCCCTCAAAAGAGTGTTTTGTGCTGACAGCCAAAGGCATCCTCAGAGCGCTGCTGGGAATGGGATGTTGGAGCGTCCTTTCCTTCAGTCAGAGATCAGCTTTGTTCAGGACCGCGTGAATGGGCAGAGATGCTAATAAATGCAGTTAAAAAATAAACCCAAACAACTTTTTCAGCCTTGGCCAAGGGCTGAGATGTGTGGTACCAACACGACCCTGCAGTGATTCATCGGAGGAAACACAAAGCCTCCGACAAGGTGATTCATCCTCTCGGCGCTCAGGCTGTTTTGCAGCCACCTCAATTTACTGATTTTGCATTTCCATGTCAAATGCTCTCCACGTGTGCTCGAATGTTCATGTGTGTGCCATCAGCTGCAGCTCAGAGCGGGCTGGAGAACCCTGCAACCGCTGGGGTCTCTCGCTGAAGATAAAGGATCTGGGAAATCATCTCGTTCCAGGCTGGATGGAGCTCTGAGCAGCCTGGGATAGCGGAAGGTGTCCCTGCCCACAGCAGGGGGGCAGATGGGATGATCTCTATGGTCCATTCAATCCCAAACCCCTCTGTGATCCCCTGATTCCATAAGAAACCCGTCAGCATCCCTGCTATCAATGACCCTCAATTAGAATGATGGCAGGAATCACTCAGGGTAATAAGACAGACATTATGGTTCATTTTGTCTCTTAGATCTTGGGTGAGGTTCTGGGAGTCAACTGCATGGATATAAACACAGCTGATGGCTTTGACAAGAAATGAACTCAGTTCATATAAACCCAGGAACCTCTAAAGGCACTTACACTCTTCAACCCCCTGGATTTCAGTGGCAGCTGGGTGCCTACACATCTCTCAAAAATTGAGCATTATTGTCTTTGATAAGGGTTTCAGTTACCACAACTTCAGCCAAGGGTGAATTTCCAGCGACCCCATGGATGGGTTCTCAGCTCTCAGTAAGTTCATTTCCTTTCAGCTGAGTAGAACAATAAGTACTAACAGTGGGCTGGGATATTTTGTATTTCTCCTGACAAAGGTAATCACTTGCAATATCTACCAAGAAATAATTAGAGCTGCTGGTTTTGTGGTTCACTTGTTTTCTGCCTCCCTGCCCTTTTATGCAAAGCTCTTTGCTGCAGAGGACACAGCTTGTGCTGATGCAAATTCGGGGCAAGCACCTGCTATTTAACCTCTGCAACCAGAGCTGGGGAGAACTGATGCAACTCTGGTCAGAAGACATGAAACAGTGACCTGTGCTCTGGGAATCAGCATCATCGGGCAGGTGAGAGTGTGAAAGGTGAGCAGGGTGATGCTGTTATGTCTGAAAGCACATCCCCACCTCTAAGCCAGAGTCCCCAAAACACCCATTTCATGGGGGGTGCCCCTGGATCCCTGGCAGTGCCCAAGGCCAGGTTGGACAGGGCTTGGAGCAGCCTGGGACAGTGGGAGGGGTCCCTGCACAGGCAGGGGATGGGACAGGATGAGCTTTAAGGTCCCTTCTAACCCAAACCAGTCTGGGATTCTGTGATTATAGGACCTTCCCAGCAGATCCTGACCTTTCCAGCTCACCCTGGGGGTTTGCAGTACTGTGCTCGTGGGCTGGCCAGATTTATCTCAGAAAGCCCCAGGTCTGGTTTAACCTGGACTGCGCTTGTTTTGTCTCACTGACATTCACTGATCTCTTTTCCTTTTGCAGTCATCACCAGCACCTGGTTGTTCCTACGTGAGTTTAGCGCAGGAGTTTTTCTGTTGGAAGAGCTGACCTGCAATCCGGGTGTGAGGGTAAAAGCCTAAGAGCTCGCTGAGAACTGGGACTTCCTCGTGACACCACATGAGTGACATCCTACAGACTACACCACCATTATCCTCTGGAAGATCATCTGCCCAGTGAGGGATGTATCTGCTCAGTCATGAGCAGGAGTTGCTGGACTGCCTGCGCTAGAGTCGCTGAGGGACCTTGGGAATTTGGCTTTTCCAGCATTTCAGAGCTGTCACATTGTTAGGAGGGGCTGGGGAGAAATTCCTTTGGTAGGGGATCTCCATGTGCTGCTTCCCAAAGAGTGGATTTGCTGCTCTGCACTTGCAGCCTTAAGGGGTCAAATGAACTCTCACAGGCAAAAATTTGTAAATCTTGCCTTTATAATAAAGATTAATTTCCAGAACAGGAACCTCTGCTACCTGTGGCTGTCCAGAAGTTTTGCATCCACCAAGAAGGACCCAACAGGGGAGGATCCACCTCATCCAACTGCCAGGTCTGACCAAATGAGACCATTTTCTCATCCCTTTGTCTGTGGTTAAAAGAGGTTGTGCCTGTTCCCATGGTGATAAGGGATGCTCTGTAAAACACTGCTTTGCAAATCTGTAGAAGTGTTTGTAGTGCTGTGCTCCAGTGATTCTATTAAAGATAGTGACAATGGTAGGAAAATGACACAACTCTGCAATGTCAGGGGTGTAAACAGCAATTGGACTGAAATTGAAAAGTTCTACCTTTTATCTGGGAGGCCACAAGCCCAAATCAGAGGAAACTGGAGAACTGCACTCAATAAATGCCTAGTTCTCCTGCTCTGATATTCTTTCCAAGGAATTTCTTGTTGCTCTCTACTGAAGGCAAGATGCTAATCTGGATGGACCATTGGTAAGATCCTCTTTGCCCTCTCTGATGTCCTTGTAATATCAAATTGGGATTAGCTGAGACAAATAACCCGGGAATTTTTTCCTGTTCAATAAATTAACTGGCTTGAATGGATGTGATTCAAAAGGGGACACACATCCAGCTGGGAACACTGACAGGAAAACTCAAGTGTCTTTTGACTTGGACTGGCCAGAAAGTCAGGAGTCATCCCACAGAAAACATGTAGGGTCCTTTAACACTGGAATAGAGAAGGAATGTTTCCAGATAAATCTCACCTGAGGTCTGTGCAAAGCCAGGGTGGTAGCCCCAGGCCAGGACAGGATAGAAGGGGGCAGGAATTCCCTGACTGAGGATAAACCTGGGATTACAGACACCCTCTGCGGGCACATCCCAAACTCTGCATTCAGCTGCTTCGGTGTCACCACTTCCTTTTAGCCCAGAACTTGAACCCTGCCTCACAATTGTATTTCTGACACATTTCTGTGAAATTCTTCATTGAAAATCTCACCCCAGTGTCTCCAGACCTCCACAGACAGGGGTAGTCATAGAATTATAGAGTATCTTGAGCTGGAAGGGAGCCTTAAGGATTGAATCCAACTTCCTGCTCCTCCCAGGAGTGCCCAGCACCAACTCCTATGACCAAGAGGATGATCCAGAGGTTCCTTTAGCCTTGGACAGGCTTAGTGCTGCGGGGAGCCTACTCCAGTGATCAGCCACCCTCTCCGGGAAGAGCCTTTCCACAATCGCACTCTGCCCTTGCCCTCATGCCTCTCCACTCCCTTCCCTCCTGCCCTACTCCCGTGGAGGGAGAGGAGGCTGTGGGTCCCCTCCTCAGCCTGAACAAACCAGGTCACCTCAGATGTTCCTCCCGAGCCCTCCCCGGTGCCTTTTCCACCCCTCGGGCTGCCCTGCCCCGGCACACGCCCAGAGCGCGATGTCCTTTTGCTGCCGAGCCGCCCAAGCCGCTCGCAGCGCCGCAGCAGCGCGGGGCAGAGCGGGTCCGACCGCGCCGCCGGCTGCCCGGGGATGCTGAGCTGGGGGCACCCCGGGGCACCCCGGGGCTCACCCGGCCCCGGGGATGCTGAGCTGGGGGCACCCCGGGGCTCACCGGGGCTCACCCGGGGATGCTGAGCTGGGGGCACCCCGGGGCTCACCCGGGGCTCACCCGGCCCCGGGGATGCTGAGCTGGGGGCACCCCGGGGCTCACCGGGGCTCACCCGGCCCCGGGG
>WBMY01003216.1:128554-143166 GCA_013397315.1 Donacobius atricapilla | reverse complement strand
AAGAGCAAACACTTTCTCAGGAGAAGGACTCGCATGAATCAGCCATGAATGTGAACGAAGACGCTGTTTCCAGGAGGCCTGGAGCCACTAACAGGGTCTGTTTGTATTTCATCATCGCCACCCTGGGTGTGTTGCTCGTCTTTGCCTTGGCCACCATCATGGTCCTGGTTGTCCAGAGGACGGTAAGAGATTGACTCATTGCTTCTCTTCTCTTCTCTTTTCTCTTCTCTTCTCTTCTCTTCTCTTCTCTTCTCTTCTCTTCTCTTCTCTTCTCTTCTCTTCTTCATTCTATGGCCAGAAGAACAGTTCCTATTTCTGTTACAAATGCACACACACGTGAGTTAGGGGAAAGATGAAACACAGATAAAAGAACTCCAGAAAAAGAGGACCTTTCTCCATAGACAACATTTATTCTTGGCAATTCCTACTCTGTAAATGGAAAGAGAAGGCTCCTGATCCAAGGCGCCGAGCAGCCTCTGTCCCTCCTGGTCTGATGTGTCTCCTGTTGGTCCTCTGGAGAGCAACCAGTGTTTGAGAGGGTTTGAATTTGGAAATAGATGGCAGCAGGGGACATGCCACAGCTCTGTGTGACGCCCCGTGCTGCTGCCTGCTGCTGAGGTGAGGCAGAGCTGTCCTGCAGCACCCAGAGCCGTGGTGGGGGCCAAGGAGCTCCCTCGTGCCCCTGGCCCCTCAATCCTGCCTTGGGCCTGATTTTTAATGCACAACCAGCGTTGTAGAAAGGATAACAGTGACACAAGGTCACACTCAAACAACTTTTCCCTCTACCCACAGTCACTTCTTAAAACAAAAGATCGCTCTTGAATGGATCGGGGGTTGATGGGGAACCAGTGAAAGCCAGAGCAGAGACAGATGGTTGTGAGGGTAAAAAGTGAATTTCTGACCTTGTAGGGGCATTGCCATCAACTCTACCAAGGCAAAATGCCAGGTTAGAAGTTTTATAGGCTCTGAAATCTTACTGCAAAAATCAAAGTGCTGAGGTACCCCCAGCTACTGTTCTTAGAGGGAAAGCTCCAGAACAGGGCTGCTGGAGGAACTGGCCATGGAAAACAAAATGTGACCCTTGGACTCAATATTTTCCCTTGCTAAATTTATCCTGTGCAATTTGTGTGCCCGTGTATGCACATTACCCAGAAATTAAACCAGGAAGGCTTGAGTGATACTCCTTCAAGAGAGGAATCATTTACCTGTAATCAGTGTTCTCCCAAAAGAGAAGCACTTTGAGGACAGTTAACTTGAGACATGGGGCTTTTTAAGTGAGAAATAGTGGGATATCAGGGGAAATCTTTAAAATAACAGTCTAGGTAATTACAGACTTGCCACAGCTTTGCTGTATAATGAGGCTTTCATTTGTACTGATTATGGAAGCGAGCATTAAATCACCTCTCCATCAGGATGAAGCAGTTACAGGAGTTGCCAGAGGAACAAGATTGCTGAAAGAGCCAAGGTTTTGACTTAAAAGAGTAATGACACTATTGCAGCTGCTTTGAAAACGAGCTTGGCTGAAGGAGGAAATACGAAGCTGAGGGGTGTGAGGAACAAATAAAATCAAGCAGCAATTTTACGCTCTGAGGAGAATTTGGCAGTAAAACACAAACTGTGTTTTGCTCTCAGGGAGTTCAGAAGCAGAGCAGTCATCCCCCATCTGTGACTGCTCCTGAACCCCCAGAGCAGAGAACAAATGTTGGTTCTGTGGGACAGGTTCCACAGGGAACTCCAGGCTTGCTCCAAAATCCCCTCAGCCCTTGGCTGCACTGTCAGAGTGAGGCTGGGCACAGAATCTTTTGGGAATCAGCTGTGGTTGGGCTGAGCACCTCCAGCACTGCCCACCAGGACCTGAGGGGCTGGGGAATCCTGTGCATCCTGAGCTGCTGTAGGGATCAGAGCATCACCCGCTGACTTCATTATTTTCTTTATAACTGTGACAAAAGGACCAGCATTTTGTGTGATCACCTGCTTGGGACAATCAGCTTTTCCCTCCAGATGTTTTCAGCTGGATTGTGTGAGTGGTCCCTGAGTTCAGGGGCAATTTCACACCCTCCTTTATGCTGAGCTTTTATTTCCCTCTGTTCCAAGGGGTGTTGGAGGGTCACAGGGACACTGCAGGGCCTGGACCCTGGGGTGCCACAGCATTGAGAGCCTTGTGGTGACAAGATCACACTGCCCCTGCCCCCACCACAGGCTGCCTTTTGATGAATTCATAATTGCCTCACTTAAGCTGAAGGAAGACAGACTGGAAAAGGAAAATCAAACTCTGCAGAAACCAGGCACTTGCAACCCCCACAATCTGGGTGCTCCAAAGAAGGGAAACAAAGAGGGGGAAAAGGCAACTATGATTCAAAGCTGCTTCTCTGAATCCTGCAGCACCTCTGACAGGCATTGTCACACCTCCCCACTTTCCAGCACACCATGAAATTTCCTTTACGCTTTGTTTTTAAGATGGGTGGCACAGCAACTTAGTGCCACATCTGAGAAGGGTCAGGTTTAGAGCTCAGCTCTGGGGTTTTGGAGCTATTTGCAGTGCTGAAGTCAGTTCATTTCTTCAGCTTTCATCTGCAGAACCACTTGGCTTCAGGCCATTGCTGATCTTTCACAAGTGACTCAATTTTCCTCTGGAATGAGAGGAGTCTCTGTAAGGTGGTCTGGGGCCATCATTTTTCTTCTTAACACTGTTTATAAGTGTGTTAAACCCTCCACCCTTCTGCTGCTGCACTCACTGCTGGATATATGTGTGTCTACACACCCCTGGAGATATTTGTGCATAGAGAGAGCGAGATGAAACTAGTGACAGAGAAGGGCTGGAAAATGTCATTTTAAGGCACACAGACCCTCACAAGTCCAGTGCTGTACAGGAAGGTTCATCAGACACCTGGGCCTCCCATTATAAATTCTGTGTGAATGTAAAGAGTCCAAGATCTGGGTTGGTCCATCACTGCTCTGGATTTTGTAGACTTCATATATTGAACCTCGAAATTGTGTGGGAAAACCTTTTTATCACCAGCATGGCAAATACTAAAGGTCAGAGCAGGTTTTGCTATTTGCTGATCTGGTCTTCAAGGCTGTTAAGAACTTTAGCAGTAGGTTTGTGAATGACTCATACAGCACCCAGGACAATCCTGCACTGTTTATTGGGGTTTTATGTCTCCTTAAAACTCATTTGGTCCCCGGGTGCCCCACTCAGGCAACCTCCTCTTATGGCAACACTGACAGGCAGGAAAATAAAATTAAAATTTGAAAATTAAATACAATTAAAATACTGAAAATTCCTCTAAAAGCAGATTTCCCACTCTTGAGCACTACAGAAAATCCACTGAGGCATTTTAGGAGAAAACTGCCCTGGCCCAGCTCTTGCTGTGGATGTTCTGTGCAGTGACAGTCTGGAAGTGCCATTTTAACAGCTTTGGTCAATACAGGAAAAACTGATTTTCACCTGGGGCTGTTTCCTGTCTGGCTCATTCTCAGATGAGCCCTGGGGACAGTGCTCTGCTTTCTGCACTTCTCATGTCCAGCTCCAGCCTTTGCCTCTTGGCACCTCAGGAGGAAGTGCCCCCACTTCCTCCCCAACCAGCGCTGGGCCATGGAATAAACCCCAGAATCATTGATGTTGGAAAAGACCTCCAGGATCATCAGGTCCAACCTGGGCCCCATCCCCACCTTGTCCCCAGCCCAGAGCTCTGAGTGCCACCTCCAGGCTGTCCTCAGACACCTCCAGGGATGGGCACTCCAAACCTCCCTGGGCAGCCCCTGCCAAGGCCTGAGCACCCTTTCCGTGGAGGAATTCCTCCTGAAATCATGGAGGCTGAGCAAAAACATGGGAGAGCCTTGGGGTTTCTTTTTAAATTGAAGAGTTTCCTTTGAGGGCAGGGGACCAAAGAGCTCTTCCCCACAGAGCTGCCATGTGGAGATGCTCTTGGAGAGCCCTGGCCCAGCTCCCCTGAGCCCAGGCCCATGATGGGGGCTGTGGTTTGGGGGAATTTCCTTGGACTTCCTAGAGGTAGATAAAGACTTCACAGAATCCCAGACTGGTTTGGGTTGGGAGGGACCTTAAAACTCATCCAGTGCCACCCCTGCCCATGGGCAGGGACACCTCCCACTGTCCCAGGCTGCTCCAAGCCCCAGTGTCCAGCCCGGTCTTGGGCACTGCCAGGGATCCAGGGGCAGCCACAGCTGCTCTGGGCACCCTGTGCCAGGGCCTGCCCACCCTCACAGTGGTCAGAGGCGTCTGGTTCAATGAATATTCACTGTTGTGACCCAGGAATTTAGAATGAGCCTTTATTCTGCCTCAGTTTGAGAAAAATTTCTTGTAAAATGATTAAGGGAAAGAAGAAATAAATCACTTTCACTGGCACTTGATTATCATTTTCTCTAATAAAGCAAACTCAAATTATTCTGCTTGCTGAGTAAAGACCGAGCTCCTTCATCACCAGCCCCCAGATCACTCCAGACAGGGTGAAATACGTTGTCTTGATTTTTTTCTGAGCTGGCACTGGAGAATTTAATCTGTTTGGGCTCCTCCTGTGTGCCTCTTTGCATTCCAAACAACAGCATTACATGCGATAGTCTTGCTGCTGGAAAAGAAAGAAATGATAGCAGTAATATTTCAAAGGAAGTCCTAAAGGTTTATTTCAGGATCTACTCAATTGTCACTAAAATAAATTGCTTCGGTATGTGCTAGTTTTACTCTCTAGGAGCCTTCCCAGGTGAGAACACAATGCCTTTAGTCCATTTTAATTTTGTTTTTGTGCCCCGAGGGCAGAGCAGGCTCTGAGCCACCAGCAAAGCAAACACCTCCCTGCCTGATTTCATTGAGTGCAATCTCGCTGGGGGTAGAGCTTCCTTTTTCTGTCACCTAAAATATCCTGAATTCTCCACAGAGAGCAGGAATGCTCAGATATTGCACTGAACAGCAACACTTCCCTGTGCCCCGGGTGTGTGAGAGACAACAGCCCAGGGCAGGGGCGAAGGAAGGGGCTGAGAGGTCCTGGCAGAGATTCCTGGGAGTGTTTGCAGCCCAAACCCCACTCAGTTTAACATTTGGTGATCCATGATGAGACCCATGAGAGTTCCCAAGGGAGGATGCTGTGTCAGGGACAAAAAGCTTATAAAAATATCTATTTTTCCTCAAATTATATCTCTGGGTTCCCCTTCTTCCTGCACAGCTCAGGAAGGTCACCTGGAGGAATATTGACTCAACTCTAACAATAATAAGACTCTGCTGTGCCTTAGACAGGTGTGGGCAGAGAAAATGAACAAATTACAGATCTCCACATTCCCGGAGAATCACAGAATCATTTAAATTGGGAAAGGGCCCAAAGACCAGTGAGTCCAACCATTAACCTGTCACTGCCCAGGCCCCCTGGGAGCAGCTCTGCCACCTCTGCAGGACACGGCACTTGGCATCAGAACAAGGATAGCAGCTCTTGGCTGGGAGCAGATGCAGCTCCACACGAGGCTGTTGTTCAAAACGTGGCCACACGAAGCCAAAATGTAATTAAAAATCTTCCTAAACATTTAAAATTAGAAAATCAAGTACCACAAACAGACCCAACACAGCTTCTCTCCCTGTCCAATCACTTTCCTTCTCCCCACACCACCTGTTTATCCACTTCACACACAGAAACGAGGGGTTTATGCTGTAACAGCACTATGGGTGAAGCTGTTCCCACCACAGGGGTGCCCAGTTTCTGCCAGGAGATACCACATGTGCTCTTAAAGCTGGCAGAGCTTCCCAAATTTCTTCTTCCTGGGTGTCCTGGTGGGTCACTGTATGTGCTCAGGGCACCAAAGTCTGACAGGGTTCAAGGAGGAGCTGGAAAAGGTTTTTAGTCCTTTGGTTTAATTTTAGGTAAATGAGGAGAAGGGAGAAGGACTTAATGATCCTGATGGGTCCCTCCCAACTCCAGACACCAGTGTGCCAAGCCGGGCCTGATTAGCCTGCACAATTAGCCCAGGTAATTTGTACCCATGTGTGAGGAGCTGGTTCAGCCCGGCCTGAGCAAAACCCTGGCACTGCAATCCCTGAGGGATCGCCCAGAGTGGCACTGAAGGGATGTGACACACAGCGAGGAACCCCAGCGCTCTCCTCGGCTGCTGGGAGAACATTTTGCTCCTTGAGGGCATTGCGGGACATTGATGAGCTGCCAGGGACTCTGGGGTGCGTGTTTGGGTGACAGAAAGGTGTCGCCGGAGGAATCCTGCTGCAGTTCACCCCTGGAGCTGGTTTTCTGGGAATTTCTCATGTCATGCTGATTAAGGATGATTTCCTGGCCATTTTCACCCGTGGTTTTATATCTCAGCATGAAGTAGGAGGAGGGGTGAGGCAGGACATCTCTGTCATGCTCAGCCCTGGTTGGGGCTCCACAGCTTTAATGAACTTTCCTGGGCACTTGGCTCTCCAGGTTGTCCAGTCCCACTCTCTCCTACTCTCTCCAAGCCTTGCAAGCCACAGAGAGAGACTTTTAGGAATGTCCTTCTGAAAGACCCTCAAGAGAACCCACATAATTTTCTTACTGCACTGAGAGAATCCGGCTGTGTCAGAAATGTCGATTTTCTGTGTTAGAAAAAAGCAGAAATGTTTCAGATCCACAGTTGCACGTGAAATGTGTATTTCTTATTCCCAGAATAATCCATCTTTTCTCTTTCTTCTCTTTCAGGCAGCTGATCCTGCCATGGAGGGCATCAAAAAACCCATCAGGACAGGTAAGACCCCTAAACAATACAAGCAATTTGTCGTATGTGTAATGCAAATATTGCCCAGGGTCAAAATAAGCCAACTGTGCACATCTTAACATTTCCAATAAAGGCTCCTCACGGTGAAGAGCCAAAGTAGTGGGAAAAAAATGAAAATAACAAAAAAGCTTTCAAATTACTCAGTACATCCAGGAACCAGTGCATGGCTGAGGAAATAACAAGTACTTCTGACTGTGCCCTGCGGTGTCTGTTCAAAAGAGCTTTTTGCCAGCAGATGTGAACACCACTGATTTTAAGGTCTTATCTTAAGTGCTGGCTCTTGCAAATGTGTGCAAGGTCATCGTCTTCACGAGGGAGGGGTGAAAATGTGTTCCACATATTCCAAAACAGCTCCTGGCTTGAGGGGAAAAGGGAGAAGGGAATGGGTGGGTCAAGAAGGGACAAGGGGAGAGCAGCAGCAAAAGGCACAGAGCAAGGAATTGAAACAGGCAGAGCGTGAGCACAGGGAGCCTGGAATAAGGAAATCTGTGTGAGACAATTTACCAAGATTCTGCTTTGCCGTAGCCTAACCCAGCAGGACCATTCATGTTCCTGGCACTGCCTCACGCGCTCTCAGCTCCAATATTTGACTCCTTGCAAATATGGGTTCATGCCCAGCCCCAGAGGGCAGGAGATGCCATTGCCTCCAGCACAGCGGGGAAGGGAAGCCCCGAGGGCACCTGGAGAATGGGAGATTGCAGGGCACTGGGATTGTTCAGCTGCAGCAGCTGAGGGCAGAGCTCCCCGGGGCTGCAGCTCCTCCCGAGGGGCAGCTCCCAGCTCTGCTCTGAGACAGGGACAGCAGCCAGGGCACGGCTGGAGCTGGGCCAGGGCAGGCTCAGGCTGCAGAGCAGGGAAAGGTTCGTCCCCCAGAGGGTGCTGGCACTGCCCAGGCTCCCCAGGGAAGGGGCACGGCCCCGAGGCTGCCACAGCTCCAGGAGCCTTTGGCCAGCGCTGCCAGGGATGCCCAGGGTGGGGGTGTTGGGGGGGTCTGGGCAGGGACAGGAGCAGGACTCAGTGATCCCTTCAGTCCCTCCCAGCTCAGGATATTCTGTGATTCCTTGATTCTAAGTAAGAGGAGCCCAAGGTCTGGAGAGTCCCAAACCCACAATCACCTTTTCTGCAGTGTGCTCTCTCCAGGAATGGCCAGGATGCTGTTTCATCAGCCAGAACATTTCTGTCTTTAGGTCCATATCAATCCCAGGCATCCTCTTGCTCTGTATTTCCAAATTCTGCTGCTCAGTCTGAGATGATGCCATTAGAAGGATGAAAGGGGGGCTGACAGTGAGAGCCCACATCAGGAAGAGCTGCTGAAAGCTGGTTTTGGTGGATTTAATGCTCTCCCAGCCCACCCCTCCGTGCCCATCAGTCTCTATTGGAGGGTAACAGAGCATTCAAGTGTGAGCAGATTACCAGGGCCTTTTATTTTCCTCTTAAAATGCAAAAAGCAGAGCTTATTAATTAATATACCCAGTGGGTAATTTACTGAGGGCCCCTCACAGGGAGCTCTGTCAGCTGCTGCCTGCTGGCAACCAAGCAGGGGTTTGTGGCAACTGCAGCCAGGAGCAGGGAGAACACTCAGGGTGGGGACTGTGCTGAGGCTGGAGCTGCTGTGGATTTAGGTTTGAATCCCTTCTGCCTCCCAGGCAGCCTGAATGGAAATTGGGTGTGGTTTGTAGCCATGAGCCAGGGCTCCTGCGTGGTTAAAATGGGCAAGGGAGGGAAGAACCAGCACTGCCCGGCTGGCAGCTGGGTGCTCAGCCTGGCTCCCGCCCTGTGTCAGTGCCAGCATCTCAGGGATGCTCTGGGGGACACAGCCCCATCCCTGCAAGTGTCCAAGGCCAGGCTGGCCGGGCCTTGGAGCAACCTGGGATAGTGGAAGGTGTCCCTGCCATGGATGAGCTTTCAGGTCCCTCCCAACCCAAACCATTCCATGATCCCGTGACACAACAATTCTGGGCCAGGTCCAGCTGAGGTCACTCAGGCAGAGACTTCACTGAGATGCCAACGGGCAGCAGTCCAGACCCAGCCACAGCACTGAATTAATGGCATCTTATTAAAGCAGGAAAATGCAATGATTAAATTTAAATCTCCAATGAGATTATGTTCTATTGTTAGCTAAACACCAGTGGGTACTAAAGCAGATTTATGGGATGTTTCCAGCCCTGACTCAGCTGTCAGGCCCCATGGATGGGTGGCAGGAATCCACAGACACAGGCTGAGAGCCATGCAATGTCAGCTCATTAAATGTTTGTGTGAAAAATGGGATCAGTCTCCTCAAACCCTCCGTGCCACTGTCGGTGCAGTACCTGAGCAACAGGGGAAGGAATTAAATCCATCATGAGCTAAATGTCTGTGAAATGTTCTTTCTGTGGAGGCATTCCTCTGCAGAAACTCACCCCCATTTCACAAATAACAAATCATGTATCAGTGTGGGTCTGAGGGATATTGTTCTTATGTTCATTTTTTAGAGGGAAAATGAACTCACAGACAAACTGATGACCTGGAAAGGTACAGCCCTCATCATCTCTTTGCTGGCCTCTCCAAGCCTCATTTCATTGGGAATTGTGTAATCCTGGGCTGATGGCTTTTCTTGTCATTTGAGCTGCAAAGATTTGATATCAAAATCTCTTCTCATTTACAAAAGGGAAAAAACAAAAAACCTGCAGATACAAATGAACACACACACACTATTTATAGGTATTTTTCTCTGGCACTGTACAGACCAGAAAAAGAAATCCAGCACCCCACTCTCAATTTCAATGAGAAATAGCTTCCCAAACAAAAATCTGGCTCTGAGAAATTAATATAATACAGGTGCCAGTCACAAACCTGCTACTGTGGAGAAAATCAGGCTGAAGCCAATGGGCCAAGGAGCCTTTTCAGATTTGTAGCAGTGTCTCAGAGGGCAGTTTGGCCTTCTGCAACTAAATCTGATCCCAACACTATGAGAAGCAGCTGAGGGAGCTGGGAAAGGGGCTCAGCCTGGAGAAAAGGAGGCTCAGGGGGGCCCTTGTGGCTCTGCACAACTCCCTGCCAGGAGGGGACAGCCGGGGGGGTCGGGCTCTGCTCCAGGGAACAGGGACAGGAGGAGAGGGAACGGCCTCAGGCTGGGCAGGGGAGGCTCAGGGTGGACACCAGCAGGAATTTCCCCATGGAAAGGGTGCTCAGGGCTTGGAGCTGCCCAGGGAGGTTTGCAGTGTCTATCCCTGGAGGTGTCCAAGGAAGGCTGGAGGTGGCACTCAGTGCTCTGGGCTGGGGACAAGGCACAGCTTGGATTTGATGATCTTGGAGGTCTTTTCCAGCCTCAGTGGCCCTGTGATTCTGTGATGACATTGCAGGGTGTTAGACACCAATCCCACTGCAGTGAGAGCCTCAGAAATGGATATTTCACTCTTTGGCCATTAAGGTTTTTCCTCTCTCAGCCTCAGTCCAGGGAGTGTCTGTGTGCAGAAACGTGACCCTGCCTGAGGTCTGCCCACCCTGGCCGGCCAGGGCAGAGGAGTTGTGTTTCTCAGTTGAAAAATCTGGGCAAGCCTGGGCTTGCAAATGCCAGAAGGATGCAGAGACCTCCTCCAGGCCAGCATCCGGGGGAAATGCACCACGCACATCCAGGGTGCGTTCACCACAGATGGGGTGATTGGTATTGCTCAGAGTGCTCAATGCTGGGTCTTCCCTCTCTTCAATACTTAAACCACGGGCTATTTGTGAATATATATAAATATGTATGAATATATGCACACACACGCACAGATATATATATATGAATAGCTCATGGCATTATGTGACCTTTGCTACACTGACAAGCAGGCAGAGATGAGAAGGGTTTTGACCTAAAATTCCACAGGTTTGGCAGTATTCAGGTGTGCAGTGAGGAATTCATAAGAGGTTATTCCTAAATTTTGTGGGGAAAAAAGGGATATTTCTTTAATTTCTGGTTTTGGAAGGAAATCAGCACCTGAACTCGGTCCCCATCAGACCAGAGGGGCAGTCCTGGGGCTCTCAAGGACCAAGGGCTCTCCGTGTGTGTGTGACAGGCACTGCCCAGAGCTCTGTCACGGGGCCTGGGAGGAGATGTCACCCGGCTGCCACCTGTCACAGCATCACAGGCGGGGCCAGTCCTTTAGCTGCTGTTTGCAGGGCACTGAACTGGCAGGACAGAGTTAAAATTAATACAGGGACTTCAGGGAGTGGCTGCTGAGAAATGAAATGAGGCAAATTCTGCCAACTCTGGCTTGCTGACCAAGATGTGTGACACCACCTGGCCTAACCCCAGAAGCGCTGAAATCCACGGCGGTGACAGAGGAATCAAAAGCTGTTTGTTGCCTGCTTTTACTTTTTTACTTCATAAAATGATTCAGGGTTTTGCCCTGCTCCCGTGCCTGCCCACACTCAGCCCCCAGCCAGAGGTGACGCCAGCCCCACGGCAGTGGAATGTCACCAAGGGATGGCTGGGACCAGGACAAGGCTCCGGAGCCCCACTCTAGGGGCTTTCCATGTCTGGGTAGCAGCACCTTCCATGCTGACAGAGCCACTTTCAGCTCGTGGTTTCAGTGCCCTTTGCTGGTGCTCCTGTCAGAGCCATCTCTGAGGTGGGGAAACTGAGGCAGCCAGCAGAGAGAACTTTCCCCGGCACGGTCACATCCTCTTGGATGTGTCTGGCAGCAGCCCATGAGTCCTCGTGTCCCTGAGCCCTTGGCTCCCTCCTGGCTGGACAAGGGGCTGCTGTGTTTTGATGCTCTGAGAGAACCTCAGGGGTTCACTTTGCACCTCGGGGGGAAATCCCGGGGGCTCAGTGAAATTGCAGCTTCTCTGAGATCCATTTCACAGTCCCATTTTGCAGCCCCGTTTCACAGCCCCTTTGGCTCAGTGGGGAAAAGCTGCACGAAGCTCCTGGAAACAGCCAGGCTATTTCCCTCAGAGCTGCACCTACCATAAAAGGGGTCAGAAAGGCAAAAGTAAGTGATGTCCCGATATCGTCTTTAGGGCTTCCAGTGAGAGCCCTCCCTTACCAGCAGCTTCCCTCGAAGCAGCAGAGGTGCAGTGCCTGTGCCTCACAGCACACACTGAAACCAGGGTGGTCCCCTTGGTCCTCAGTCCCAAATGTAGCTTTGTCTTTCCTCCTCCTCACAGTATTTTTAAGCTCCTGCAATCCCACTGATTGCAGAGGGATTACCTCTGATTTACACCATGACTCGCGCAAAGCCAGTCAGGCAATGTGAGCACATCCATCGATCAGTCCTGGTCATTTCAGCCTCTCTTGGCTCGAGCTGAAATGTTTCAGATAAAAGCATTGACTTGAGAAATAAAAGTAGAAAACAGTTACAAGCTGCCTCAGCAGAGTGAGGACCAGACCTGTCTCTCTACAACAATTTTTTTCCATAATTTCCCTTCTGACTAATGCAGCTGATGTCACCAAATTTAAACACAGGCACACCAAACTTGCTGACACGAATAAATGTGAAGCACAGCTCTGCAGAGTGCAGCCAGGTCAGTGAGGGGAGATCTTTAGAGATGCCATCGACACCCTGAGCAGCTCAGGCCCAGCCAGGTCAGGGCAGCTCTGGGCAGGCTCAGCTCTTGGCTTGGCAGAGCTTGCAGGGCTGCAGCCTCCCCTGCGGCAGGGGATTTTCAGCCTTTGGAGGGTAAACCGCCTAAATGCCACTGAGTTTCTGTAGATAATCTCTCCCTTCCTGCAGGACACATGGAGTGTGAGTGGGCTCGGGGTGCTGACTGCGTTACCACACACTTGTTATTACCACAACAGCTTTAGCTGACATAAGGGCCAGAAGGGTTTTTGCCCATCCTATGCCATATCTCCACATCTCTGCAGTGCCTGTGCCCTCACTAAAACATTAGATTGACATGACTAACACCGGGAAAGCGGGCTTTGGTTTTTCTTTGGGGATTTCCAGCATGGTAAAGGGACTTTGGTACATGACTTACTCATTCTTGGATAGCAGTGATCTCCTGCTCACCACAAAAGTCTTTAAACTACTGAAATCAGAGAAATATTGTATTTGTTCAAGATATCCACAGTTCCCGTCTCCAGTGAAAAGTGCAAAGGATGCAATGCACACCTCACCAACCCCTCCAGCCAGGGAAACGTGGGTGTGGGGACAGCTTCTCCCTGATTTATCCAAACTCATTATCAAGACACCCTTAGAAATCAGGTCATGTAGATACAGCAAGGGTCTGGAGATTTTAATCTCTTATCATTACCCCCAGTTTCAGAAATCCTATGAAACTTGAGATCCTTATCTTACTATGCATATAAATAGAGCTCATGTTAGAGTAATAAAATTACAGAATATCCTGAGCTGGAAGGGTCCCACCAGGATCACCCGGCCCAGCCCCTGTCCCTGCACAGACCCCCAACAACCCCACCCTGGGCACCCCTGGCAGCGCTGGCCAAAGGCTCCTGGAGCTGTGGCAGCCTCGGGGCCGTGCCCATTCCCTGGGGAGCCTGGGCAGTGCCAGCACCTCTGGGGGAAGAACCTTTCCCTGCTCTGCAGCCTGAGCCTGCCCTGGCCCAGCTCCAGCCGTGCCCTGGCTGCTGTCCCTGTCCCAGAGCAGAGCTGGGAGCTGCCCCTCGGGAGGAGCTGCAGCCCCGGGGAGCTCTGCCCTCAGCTGCTGCAGCTGAACAATCCCAGTGCCCTCAGCTGCTCCTCATCGGTCCCTCCAGAGCCTTCCCCAGCCCCGTGCCCCTCCTCTGGACACTCTCTCACACTTCCAGATATTTCTTTTATTGTGACTCTCAAAACTTGCTCCAGGGACTGAGGTGAGGCCACACCAGCAGAGAGCAGAGTGGGACATGTGAGGATCATGACACACAACATCCGATGTCAAGTTTAAGTAGGACTTAATTTTGTGCATTAACTGGTTCTTCAGAGACCCTTGTAAGGTTGGGGATTGCGATATCAGTTTTATAAACTGAGTCACAGGAAAACTTTGGAGTTTTGTGCACCTTGGGAGAGGGAGCATAATTTGATATGGCTTTACTGAAACTCCTTCCTGCTTTATTCTTGGTGTTCAGCTGTGGAATGAAACACAGAAAATTCCTAATTTGCCATCTGAGTTCCTGTGCACTTCCACAGCCACAGCTGGGCAGGAGATGTAAAGGGCAGCAAATGCAAGGAGAAATAACCATCCCCCTGTCAGGTTGCAGCACTGGGATATGCACTGTTTTCCTGAATCTATACCTTGTCTGTGTGTGGACCTGGGGGACAATTCTGTGTCATACAGAATAAAGATGGAATAATCACAGAATCATTGACTGAATCCCAGAATGGTTTGGGTTCGAAAGGACCTTAAATCTTATCTCATCCCACCCTCCTGCCTTGGGCAGGGACACCTTCCACTACCCCAGGCTGCTCCAAGCCCCATCCAGCCTGGCCTTGGACACTGCCAGGAATGGATAATCAATGCCATTAACTGAGCATGCAGTATGGTGGGAGGAGGAAAAAACTTACAGAGAGGAGATGGAGGGTGGGAATATGGACGGAAAGGAGGTGAAACGCAAGGGGAAGAAGTGGGGAGCAGGGTCTGGGATGCAGGAGCTGGATCACAGGGATGCCGTGCCGGGATGGGACACCGGGATGGGACACCGGGATGGGACACCGGGATGCCGTGCCGGGATGGGACACCGAGATGGGACACCGGGATGGGACACCGGGATGCCGTGCCGGGGTGCCGGGATGGCTCTCGGCTCCTCGGTGCGCTGCGGCCGCCTGCAGTGCCGGGCACGGCCGTGGGATGGAGCCGTCCCTGCGGCCGTGGATGGAGCAATTGCTGTGGCCGTGGATGGAGCAGTCCCCGAGGCAGTGGGAGGGAACAATCCCCGTATCCCGTGGAATGGAGCCGTC
>WBMY01003216.1:18650-128220 GCA_013397315.1 Donacobius atricapilla | reverse complement strand
TGTCGCCGCCCACAGCAGAAGCGGCACTGGATGAGCTTTAAGGTCCCTTCCAACCCAAACCACCCTAGGACTATATGAACAACCTAAAGTCCTGGTGAAATCCACATTTTAACCGTGAGGGAACATAGCAACATTCCAAAAGCGCTCACAGAGCCGTTTTCAGAACTATGCTCCACTTAAATGTTTAAAAGCTTTCTGTAACTGCACCAGAAAAGTAACTTGGTTAAATTAAGCTTACCTGTTCATAATTTCCGTTTCACAGGATCACAGAATCCCAGGCTGGTTTGGGTTGGGAGGGACCTTAAAACTCATCTCATTCCACCCTTGCCCCATGGCAGGGACACCTCCCACTGTCCCAGGCTGCTCCCAGCCCCGTCCAGCCTGGCCTTGGGCACTGCCAGGGATCCAGGGGCAGCCACAGCTGCTCTGGGCACCCTGTGCCAGGGCCTGCCCACTCTCACTGTAATTCTTCTCTGTATCTATTCCAAACACACTCCCTTTTAATTTAAAACCATCGTTCCTATTTTTAAGAAGCAGGGTAAGAAATTAATTTTTTCACGGCTGAGAGCTACAATCTGCCGGAGCTTTAGGTTGTTATAGATTTACCAGTTGAGTGACACTGCTCTGAATTCCCTGGGCAGATCAGATATTCTCAGCCAAGGAGTAAGAGCCATGCTGGAAGTGGGGTAGCAAGTGCTGGCTGCATTTTACAGCGCCAAAAGGAAAAAGAAAATGTTCAGGAGCAATGAGTTAATCTGTTGTTTTCTTCAGCAAACACCTTTGAAGACTATTTGGGGATCCTACAGAGTGTCCCAGACAAGGGAGCTGCTGCCTACATGAGAGGTCAGTGGGGAGTCCAGGGTGGGAGAAGAGGGTTGGAAAACGGAAATTTCAGAGCTGTCTTAAAATCTGTTCATGTCATGCACACTGGGTTTAGTGGTAAATAGCTTTTTTGTCCAAATGGGCGTTTTATAGGAAAAGAAATACTTAGCTTTCCTGGAATGTAGTTGGCAAACACCTATCTGATCCTGCAAACTTTTTTTTTGTTTTTTAACTTGATAAAAATAAAAGGAAATAAAGATTTACCTTCTGCACACTCACAGAGGAATGTACATCTCCATGAATTGTACAATCTCCATCAATATGGAAAGTACATGAATGTACATCTCTCTGAATTCCCTTCAAGTGCCAAGTGGAGAGAGAATGGAGATGAACATTCATGCGTTTCTCTGTCATGGGTTTCCTGAGGGCTGAATAAATCCTTGGAATTTTTAGTGCCCCACCTCTATGTGCAAGCTCCCAGCTGCCTTTCCAGGAGTTTTCCTGGAGTTTCCTGCAGGAAGCCACTGAGCAGGTGTCTCCTTTCAGCAGGAAGCCCTGCTGGAAGCGTCCTAGGGCTGCAGGGAGGCCCGTGGAGCTCAGAGCTAACAGCCCTTTGCTTTCCTTCCAGTGTCCAGCGCAGTGAACAGCTCCAGGCTGAGCCTGGTGGAGAAGGGCGTCTGTGAGGCCGTCCAGTGCAAGAGCCAGGAGCTGGTGATCAGGAAACAGGGCCTCTACTTGATCTTCTGCCACTTGAACTTTCACTTCCCCAAGTGCTCCAAGAGCCCCATCGACCTCAAGATTGAGCTCCTGGTGAACGACAGGGTGGACAGGCAGACGTTGTCCACGCTGTGCACGTCGGAAACGTGCCAGGACAAGACTTTTAAGACCTTGCTCCAGCTCCACTTGACACACCTGAAGGTGCAGGACCGGATATCAGTGACACTGAACCATCCCGAGTTCCTGAACGACGTTTCCCTTCCCAATGAAAACGTTCTCGGGGTCGTGAGGTACAGCGATGGAGTGTGAGCAGCTCCCTGACCTCCCACTGCTGCCCAGACCCTCTCTCTGAACACCAGTAGCCTGCTTTTACTAGGCGCCACCTTGGTTTAAATGTCCCACCTCACCTCATCCCCAGGGTGATCGAGGAACTCTGCGAGTGTCCCAGAAAAAAACACTGCAGGAGCCACGCCTGACAGCTTCCCTGGCTTGGCTCCAGGTGGGGTTGCTGGACTTTCCAGCACATAACCCACAGACCCACCAAGGGTTCCTCGAAACAATCTGTGCAAACACAGACCAAAACCCAGCCAGACCATGGCAAGAATCTGCCATACAGAGATTTTTAGGGTCATAAACTGCTGGCACAGCGCCTGTGCTCAGGACATGGGGAAACCTGTTTAACTCTATTTTATGGAGTAGTGTTTTAACTTGGTCTTTCCAAACACCCAGCAGTCAAAGCTTTTAGTCAAAGCTTTTCTTTACCACGGGCACACAATGACAACTCTGGAGTAGATTCATGGTACAACAGCAAAGATGATGAAATTGTTGACTCTCGGGTTGGTAGCTAAACTCTGGGGCAGGACATAGAAGATATGGGATTTACAGGATATTTCTGTGCTGCATTCTGCTATGGACTTTATGCCATTTCCTTCAAGTGTCTTCCTTGTCACTATTTATCCATCTTTTCTATTTAAATATAAAGCTCTTTGGAACAGAAACTTTGTCTAAGCAGAGTGCTCAGCCTCTGTTCTCCCCTGGGGTTCTCAGACCTTTTCACATTAACTATTAAGGCAGCAATGGAGTTGCCAATCTGGCGAATAACAAAGTTCATTAGGAAGCATTTTCCTCGAGTGCTGCCCTGCCAGTGTGGCAGTCCCTGTGTGACACAGACCACGCCAGGCTGGGAACCCTCCTCCAACACCAGCACTTCCTGAAAACCAGGACTCCAGACTTCCCCAAAGGCCAGACTCTGTCTTTGGGAAAGTCTGGGCCAGTTTCAGACTGGTGCTCAGCTGAGAGCTGAGGTGTTTGAGCAGGCCAGAGGATGGGTGGTATTTGAGCTTCTTTGGCTGCCTGGAATGTTTAGAGAATGCAGGATAAAAGAAGACTCCCAGGCCCTCTAAGTCCATGAATTGCAGTAACCCAGACATTTATTTGCAATTTCATTCTTACAGTGAGGGGAGGGAAGGGACCAAGATGTTACCAAAGCTGGTGCCAGTTCAGTCCTTCCCCTTTTCGCTTCATCTCTGGGATCCCGGGAAGTCTGTTCACACCATTATTGGAGATTTTCCCCTTGCACAACTGACATTTTTCTATGACTGGAGCTTGGCAAACTCTCCACAGCAAACATTCAGTCATAGATTGAGTTTCTGGCTGCAGAAACCCAGTGGTTTCATCCAAGCTCAGTGGATGTTGGTGACTGATTTAGCTCAGTTTGTGTGAGCACACTCCAAATATTCCTCAGTGCAGTAATTTGTTTCTTGTTTTACATCACCAGAAACTGATGGTGCATATCAATGAGGTTTTGTCTTGTCCACCAAGTCACTTCAAATTACAGCAGACACTTTCTAAAGGTCAGGAAAAAACTGATATGATTCATTGCTAGAGATACCGCTTTCTGTTTTGATGAATATTGATGCAAACAAAAAATTCCTTTTCCTGTAAATTACTCAGGAAAAAAAAAAAGAAGGAAAAGAAAAGAAAAGAAAAGAAAAGAAAAGAAAAGAAAAGAAAAGAAAAGAAAAGAGAAAAGAAAAGAAAAGAAAAGAAAAGAAAAGAAAAGAAAAGAAAAGAAAAAGAAAAGAAAAGAAAAACCAAAAACCATGGGTTTAGTTTTCTTTCTTTTCCCCTTAGCAAAGGGAAATTTATTTTTATAAGAGTCAGCTGACCCTGCCTATGACTTTGGAACCTCCTCTGGGATCTCCTTTTACCCCTCTGGGCCCTATAAATCCCTCATGTCTCTGAATAGGGTTTTTAACTTCTGTTTGCCTCCCCTTTGATGCACACAGATTCCAGAGAAGTTAAAGCAAGCTTGGCAGTGAGGGATCATAGCTCCTGAATATAGAAGCAGTCAGTGAATGAAAATATGCATCTCCTCACACATCCCACCACTCCTCCTCTCCCTCAAGGCTTTGACTTGAAAGAGAAAGGACATACTTTTAAAAATAAAGCAGCTCTCCCTGCAGAGGGTGATTTTATTCTATTATTTTGCCAGAGAGAGAAAATCCTGACAAAGCAGTGCTAAGCTGCTCAGCCACAGGCATTTTAATACCTCTGGATAAAGAAATCTGGCCTCTATCCCACTACCTCTGAGAAATCAGAATAAATTATAGGCAGAAAGAAAGCCCATCAATAGTGGACAATTTCCCCATCAGTTACAAAAATGTTAAATAGCTTTCACTGAGGCAAGGCCCTGAGCCAGGCAGACTCCAAGTCTTTCATCCCTTTTCCTTCTTTCATTTTTTTTACCCTAAGTTTTTTGAAGCGGGTCATTTTGACAACAAATCTTTATTTAAAAAAATATCCAGGCTGGTCCTTCCCACAAGGACGTGCCTCTCCAGCAGCATCAGGAGCAATCCCATGTGGCGAGCAGCTGTTTGCAGCAGCAGGGTCCTGTCTGGAGGAGCATCTTCTGAGGAACCACACCTTGCTCTGCCTCCCCACCACAGGGCCCAGGAGCGGGGGGAGATCCTAAATGCACTGAAGGTGATGCCTTTTGGGACTACCTAAAAACAGAGGCCAGACAAAATTAAGGGAATAAAAAGCAGGTATATTTATGGAAGGGCCTTCAGGTACATTTCGGGCAGACAAAGCCCCCAGGGGCTGCACCCAAAATGGACAAAGGGTCACAGGGTTTCACACTTTTATAAGTTTGGTCTATTTGCATATTGGGGGTTCATCTTCCAATTACAGCTTCAGCTAATGAAGTCATTTACCCCAGGTTTGCTGCCCCCAGCTCACTTTTGTTTCCATCTCTCAGGGCCTGAGGCAGTGAGGGGTCCTTGATTGCCAGGCCTGGAGAGGAATTGTTGTGTCTGACCAAAATGGGGAAGCAGCAGCTCACACTGTGTGTGGAGTTTGGAGTTAGACACTGAAGAATTGCAGGATTGCAAATACATGAAATATATAAAAGCTAAAATCCTAAGGCATCAAAGGCATGGAGAAATTGTGCAAATTCCTCCCCTGGTCCTCAGATGGGGCAAATGTGGTGTTTTCTGTGCCTGTGTGTGATTGTCAACTCCACCAGACAGGGAGCAGCAACAATCCCCCAGCTCTTCTCTGTCAAGGGGTTTGGGCCCTCCCCAGCCACTGATAAAGCTGTACTCTTAATCTGATATCTGCTTGGCCATGGGGCATCTCCAGGATTTATCCATAATCTTGCTTGATAGGGGAAAAAAATGCTTACTATTGGCTTAATTCTGTCTGTTGTTAATTGCTGTAGAAATTTTTAACAGGGACTTCAATAGCAGTCAAGCTGATGTAACACGTTTCCATCCCAGCTCAGCCGGGAGCAGCAACCCAAAATCTGATCAGGTTTAATATCAGAGATCACTGAGCTGGATCTGAGCTGTGCCCGAGCCGTGAAGACTTTGAAACCACGAGTGCAGTCAGATTTCACAAGGCTGGTGACACCTCCCATGAAATTGGCCCCAACCCAAACTCCTCAAAGCTCAGCTCTGAAAATTAGGCCATGGCTTATCTGACAGATTCATTATTCATGGAGGGACTTTCACATTCACTTTAGGGTTTGTTTTGTTTTTCGTTCAGCACGAGGAGGAGAAATCGCAGTCACTCAGAGAGAAATCCCTTCCTGTGCCAGGGGCCAACCAGGGGCTGTTGGCAACCTCAAAATGCACAGCAGTCCCTATTTAGAGATCCCACCTGGATCAATAGGGACTTGACCCTCTGTGCAGCAACTGCCTGACTCTGCACTGCTCTGAGCCACACAGATCCCTTGGGAGAGCAGGCAGCACTCTGCAAAATCCGGGGCTAATTGCTAATGCTCCTAAATTATTATTATTATTATTATTATTACTATTACTATTACTATTACTATTACTATTACTATTCATGATGTTACTGGACAGAAAAATTCAAAGCAGCTCCACTGTTTTCAAGCATCCCATCCTGAAGATAATATAAGAAAGGGACTACTCAATGCAAACAACCAACCTAAAAAGCAAAATAAATAAGAAGCTTTTATATTTGGGACCTTGCAACGGGTCTTTAAAAAGTGGAAGTGATACAACTTGTGTTTGGTGCGAGCAGCAAGAGAAAACCTCAAAGCAAAGGCAGCTTCTGGAAGGAGAATGACTAAAACAAATGCAAATTCTGATGAGCAGCACTTGAGGCAGCAGGAGCTGCATGTAGTGACCTCAAAGCCTCCTCCAGCCTCAGCTTTTAATGGTCGTACATGGCTCAGTTTCAAGGAATGTGAGGATACAGGGTCTTGGAAAAATGTTTTGGAAGAGCACATTTTGCAGTCAGACCTGGAACCCCCAGCCCCCATGGTTTAAATTCCCAGTTTTTCTTTCCACTGCTGATCCCAGGAGCTTGAAGGTTTGGGATGGAGAAGGGTAGAGCACCAAGGACAGCATGGCACTGTCTGAAATTCAGGCTCAAGGAGAAATTCAGGTGCTTCCAAGGAGAGGGAAGGTTGTGAGACTCCAGAGCTGGACATTTCCATGGGGGCGGAGTGCTCCGTGCTCAGCATTCCCTGGGATTGCAGCAGCCTCGTGCTCTGCTGCAAGTCAGGGATGCTGCACACCAGGAGTGAAGGCATCAGTTTTTCCTGAGCTGTCATATCCTGCAGTCCTGACATTCCATTTCCCTTCATGTCAACAGCTTCTAAATTTAGGCTCCCTAATTCCTTCTTAGAGCCAACATGAAGCAGGAAGCTCCAGGTGAGTCAGAGCACCCAAAATAGCTGCCTAGAAAAGCCAGGCTCAGCTGCTGAGTGAGTCTTTACTCCATCCAGCCGCCTCACACTCAACAGCCTCATTCAGTTTAAAGAAAAGATTATTTAATGTGTGGATTGATAATTTATGGCCACTTTCCAGAGGTAATTTATGGACTGAGACCTCCAAGCAGGACACATTTGTGAGGTAAAACACAATGACAGCTGAGCAAGTTGGTAGATTTATGGCCACACAAGAATAAGATTTGCCAGTTTAGGTAATTTTTTATTCCACTTATTTCTTGAGTTTGTCCAGACCTGACAGAGGGAGAGCCACTTTTGGGAATTAAACACCAATTCAGAACTTAAAGTCACTTTTGAAGCTACTTTTCTCATATAAAGTAGTGTAGTAAATATTTGACAAATTTTTCATTCCTTCAGTTTGTGTATTTTTAATTTCCTGGGGTTTTTGTCATTCTGCTTCTTCCTCTCTTTGTTTCTATTTTTGTATCTCTGTTTTTGTATGAAAGCAGATGGAAAAGGAAATCAAACATAAGGTGAAGGGGAAAAAGGATGGAAAACAACGTGTGGAGAACTGGAAAAAATACCCCACCTGTTTGAAAAGTGAAATGAGCTCTAGGAAGCTCTGGCTGCAAGGATGTGAGGCTACAAGAATGTGGCTCCAAAGCCAGGCTGGACAGGACTTGGAGCAACCTGGGATAGTGGAAGGTGTCCCTGCCCATGGAATGGGGGGAATGAGATGAGGTTTAAGGTCCCTTCCAACCCAAACCAGTCTGGGAACCTTTGATTTCAATATTCACATCCATCACAATTTGAAACTGGCAATTTCTACGTCTTATGCTGTAGAGGAAATGGAAGTTTCATGGTGAAAAATGCTGATTTTATGCAATTTTAAAACATTTTTTATGGATGTAACTCCAGGGGCTTCAACCATCAACCTCGACAGTGGTGGGAGAGCAGGACTTTTGCCTTTGGCAGGCAGAATCATGAGCAGTATTGCAGAGCCTTTATATTTAAAGGGTTTTTTTCATGTACAAACCTGACTGTGTTGCAAATGTTCACTGGGGGCTTTAGCAGTGACACCTGTGAAATGGCAAAACAATTCTCCCACATAAAATGAAATTGTGTTGTCTTAACTATTGCAGTTTAACTATTGGGGGCACAGGTGTTTTCCTGAATCAACACACCTGGCTCAGAGCACAGTGGGGAGAGCAGCTTTAACTATCTTCGGACAAACCACAGGGCAGCTTTTAGGGTAGAGACAGGCACAGGCTGGTCCTGCAGGCCAAAAATCACAAATATTCCTTATGGGAAAGGAATTCCTGGTGCTGGACCACAGAGCCCTTTGGACAACTCCTTGGGCTGAGGGCTGCAGGGGTGTCTGCCTTTCTCCCATAAAGCTGTGAGGGAATCACAGAATCCCAGGTTGGTTTGGGCTGGAAGGGACCTTAAACCTCATCTCATTCCTCCCATTCCATGGGCAGGGACACCTTCCACTATCCCAGGTTGCTCCAAGCCCTGTCCAGCCTGGCTTTGGAGCCACATTCTTGTAGCCTCACATCCTTGGAGCCAGAGCTTCTTAGAGCTCATTTCACCTTTCAAACAGGTGAGGCATTTTTCCTGATTCTCCATGCTTTATTTTCTTTCCTTTCTCTCCCTTTAACTTAAGGTTGATTTCCTTTTCCATCCACTTCTATGCAAAAATAAAGACAGAAAAATAGGAGCACCTTCCACTATCTCAGGTTGCTCCAAGCCCCATCCAGCCTGGCCTTGAGAATTCCAGGGACATGGCAGCCACAGCTTCTCTGGGCACCCTGTGCCAGGGCCTCCCCACCGTCATGGGGAAGGATTTCTTCCAAATATCCAACCTAAATTTCCCCTCTGCCAGCTTAAAGCCATTCCCCTGTTCTGTCTCCACATGCTCAGGTTGGACTCAATGATCTCAGAGGTCTTTTCCAACCGAATTGATTCCCCGTGGTTCTCTGATTCATTTCAGAGCTGCAGAGACCTTTGCAGGATCTCCCAGCACTTGGCAGGGTTTTGGTTTTCCCACGAGAGTAAAATGTCTGTATGAAGATTGAATGATTCAAACAACTTAGCTGAATGCCAGCCCAAGGTTTGGAATTCAGTCCTGGAAAGGGCTCGTACTTGTGCTCTGACGCAGAGGAGCACTTCAGTGCAGACCTCACTGCCAGCAGGTGTTTAATGGCAACCAAGAAGGGCTGAAAACACACAGCCACTCAAATTCTGGAGTGGTTTGAAGCAGGAACAGTCACGGTGCAGGAGTTCAGGTGCCAAAACAACTCAGGGTCACGGCGTCGTATCAACAATTGGGTAAGATAGCTTTGTTTAGTGACAGTGTTTTTAATGAGTCACTTGGTCTTTCCCTCCAGTGAAATCACTGAATGGTTTGGGTTGGAAAAGACCTTGAAGGTCATCAAATTCCACTGCATTCCATGGGCAAGGACACCTTCCACTATCCCAGGCTCCTCCAACCTGGTCTGGGACACTGCCAGGGATGGGGCAGCCACAGCTTCTCTGGGCACCCTGTGCTGATCTTTCACTACAAAACACATCAGGGGTGTTTAAGGTCCAAATAACTTCAATTTTAAAGGGTGTAAAACTCACTAACTTCAATTTTAAAGGGTGTAAAACTTACTAACTTCAATTTTAAAGGGTGTAAAACTTACTAACTTCAATTGAAAAAGTGTAAAACTCACTAAGCAACAAGGACTTCAGGGTGCATTTTGTTTTGGTGTTACATAAATTCACTCAAAGGGTAACAGGACAAGGGGGAAAAAAATCTTAGGCTGATTTTTGTTTAAAAAATGAAATGAAACAGAAAACTACAGTAACTATGCAGAATAAAACACAACAGACCTGACTCATTCTATCAGTCCTCTTATGTTAAATTCCATGAAGATTAGACAAAGTGACTTCCTTCGTGTAAAAGATAAAGAAATTAGAAAATAACTTTACTAGTTATCTGCCCCATGAGGTACATGCTATGTACGATTCCAATTTTTTTTTTTTTTTTTTTTTAAATTTCCAGTCAGAGATTTGCTTTCATGAAGGCAGAATGTGATTTATGGAAGCAGATTCATTAGGATGTTTTTGTCAAGGGTGCACTTCAGCAGCAGCACTGCCAGCTGAAGGCTGAGCCTTTTAAAAGTGAAGTAAAGCTGGTTTAAACACTGCAAGGGAAAACAAATCCTGCTGGTCATGAGTCAGAACCCGGAGTCTCCAGCAGGTAAAAGGGCAAGGCCTGTTCCACGCTCCATCCCATCCCACCAGGAGATGCCCTGATCTGACACGAGATGTCTCAGCTCTTCTGGACATGCTGTATCAGGAGAGATCACATTAAAATCTCGCCGCTCCAGCCTCCTGAGGTGCAATAAGCACAGGCTAATCATTCAGCAATGTGAAGGGGAGGATCACTCCTCTGCGTTGGTTTGAATTCATCACTTCTCAGTCAGGGTGAGCCATCATTGCTTGGCTTTCCTCGCTGTGTCCCCCAAACAGAAATGACTCATGGCCCTCACTCGAGATGACATCGCTGATTTTGTTCAATTTTGCAAGTTTTCCCTCCTGCTGCTCCCCGAGCCATGCACAAAACCAAGGGAAAATGCATAAATCCAGGGATCTGTGACCAAACCACCCAGAGAGGAAGCTCGGGGATGAAAGAGAAAGCAACGAAACTCCGAGTGAAAAGCAGCCCAGTCAGAGTCCCCGGTGTAACTGGGAGATAACTCTGCTAATCTGGTTTCATGCATCTCAGAGGGTTCCTAGAAACTGTCTATTTTTACCATTCTTCCCAAATCCTATCAGATGGGCAAAATGAGTGTGTTGAACAGCAGTCACTACAACACGTAATCCAGGAAAGGAAAATCCACTCCCATGCATTAGCAGGAATCCCAGCTTGTAACAGGAATGAAGTTTTTTCCCTGATGATTTTTACAAGATTATAGGCTGAAGTTTGTTTACATCCCAGATCCTAAAATAGTCTGAGCCTACTCAGACCAAATAGGTTGATTTATCCCTGTTTAATGGGGACCTGTATTACTGAACATGTAAACTCTTTTCATTCCCGATTTCTTTTTTTTCCCATAAAGATCAATGTCCTAAGGGGAAAAAGATTTGTTTCTCCATTCTCCACTAACAATTGCCCACCAGAGAATGAAAATGAACATTTTTGTTGAAAACAAAAGGGAATATCACAGAAAACAAACAACCCAAAATTTTTGTTAGTTTTTCCCAAAGCTTGCAGGGCTCACCCCATGAGGAAAACCAATGTCCCAGAAAGGGCAAGCCATGAATTTACCCACCAAGACATGATTTTTTTTCTCACTTTCTCTGGAAAGTACCAGTTTCACCAGAGCTTGTATCAACAGGGGTTGCTAAGAGCATGGCTGGAATTTCTGATCAAAACCACAGAAAAACCAAGGCATTAACACAAAATATCCAGTGGATCGGGCTCTTCCCAGAGCCAGAAGGGGCTGCAAAGCTTTATACCAGGCCCAGCCCTGCCCAAATTCCTAATCATTAACACAGGGATGTGACTGGTTAAGAACATCCTGGTGGGGTGTCTCTCTCCTTGACTGAAGGGTTGGTGCTTCCTTGCTAATAACAGATTTTTAGAAGTCCCAAAAATGCTAAGAAAGAACCTCAGTGCTGAAAACTGAATCTGGGAGCTGCTCCTGGGAATGGCCCAGTAAAACTCCTCTGCTGGAAGGGCTGGTGGTCCAAAAAATCCCTGATTTCCTTCAATGGAACTAGAATGTTTTATCTCTGTATCAGAGGTCTAATAAATCAGTGTCAGTTATTTGTTTGGGGGGGTTGAGAGAAAAGCTCTGGAGTGAGCTGCAGAAACTTTCCACACACAGGAGGAATTTTCATAGAATCCCAGAATATCCTGAGCCACCAGGATCACCCAGCCCAGCCCCGGTCCCTGCACAGAGCCCCCAACAACCCGAGCCTGGGCATCCCAAAGGCTCCTGGAGCTGTGGCAGCCTCGGGGCCGTGCCCATTCCCTGGGGAGCCTGGGCAGTGCCAGCACCCTCTGGGGGAAGAACCTTTCCCTGACGTCAACCTAAACCTCCTCAAACTCAGAATTTACAGTCCATGGTTGTTGGAGTCTTCTGGAAATGCCCATTGCTCCCCAGAGGAGGTTGTGCCATCCTTCCACGTTGTTCTGATCACACCTTTGGAGCAGCACCTGGAACACCACTGGGCAGCCAAGGGGGCTCACCCTCCCTCACACACTGATTCTCCAGCTCTGCCTCGCTGTCTTGTTGCCATCAGGCTCTTACTCCTCCCTTAAAAACAAAGGAATCCCTGGAAAACCTGCACTAGGCCTTTTCTTTGGTATTTCCACTCACCACTGAGAGAAGCAGGAAGTGCAAGGTGTTGGCCAGCCCTTCCTCTTTCCATTTCCTCCAGCCCTTTTCTCTCCTATGTTGATTTTCTGTGTTCCAGCTGCACTCTGTGACCTTCCCACCGGCACTGTGGGGAGGGTCACGTCACTGGGACGTGTCCTGAAAACACAGCCAGACACAAACTCGGCCGTGGAAGGGCACTGCACACCACTGCCCGCTTCCTCTTCTCTCAAGAAACTCTAGTGGGAGTTGGAGAAAGAAGAAAACTGTTTTGCAAGTTGAAGAGAATGATCTGTCATCCTGCCAGAGCTCAGAGTGGATTTTGCCTGGGGTTTTCCAAGGGTTCTGAAAGAGTGAATGTACAGCTTGCTTAGAAACACACTGAGATTTGGACAACAGATCCTTGAAATGGCAGCATTCCTGATCATTCCCAGCTCTGCCAGGGGCTCAGGATGGCTGTGCCCACCCCAGCCCGAGGGCAGAGCTTGTCTCAGGTGTGGTGCCGGCATGGGGCAGTCACACTGTGGGATGCTGGTGGGTTGGGTGTGACAAATCCCACACCAGCATGAGGCTGGGACCATCCAGGAATGGTCCTGGGACCAGTGGTGCTGCTCCAGGGCCGGGCTCACCCACAGGCAGGTTCTCCTGGCCCATGGTGAGGGTCACTTTTCCCTCACACCCCTGATCAGCCCCACACCGTGTCCTGCTGCCTGCTCCTGGCTGTCCCCAGCACGGGGGGACAGTAAAGCTGGGCTCAGGATCCTTTGCAAGCTCTGGCAAGTCAAGGACAATGACTCTGAGCTGTCTTCACTCCGAGCCCTGCTGGAGTCTGTCCCTGCTCTCACCACCCTCCAAAAGCACTCGCACAAAATGAGCTACAATCCAATAAAAATATCTGCCCATACCCCACCTGAGGTTTGCTTCCTGGCCCACAATAAAACACACCTGAAACACACCTGGCATTGCTCCAACTCCCCATCATAAATGGGTGCTCCAAAGCACGGGACTAATGTTATCAGAAACTGCAGATAATGACAGGTGCATTTATAGAAAGCACAGAAGGCTTTCACAGACGAGTTTTCGCTTTTGCGTATGGATGAACTACCCCTGTGGGATGCAGCCCTGGGACAAAGGGACCCAAGGCAGTTCCCCCAGTGCTCCTGATCAGCACCAAATGCCATGAAAGCACAATCAGTTCAGCAGGGAAGCTTAGGCTCAAAAGTTTGGAGGCATTTCATCACATACTGGATTATGTACTTCAATCACAGAGATATCTTCCAAAGAAGAAGTTTAATTCTGCTACTCTCTTCAGTTCTCTGAAAGTGAAATTTCAGTGCTCTCCTCTGTTCAAAATGTTGCTGTTAAATCATGATTTCTGATTTTCAGAATATTTCAGTTTACTTGAAATAATTTAATCTTGACATGTGGGGTATTAGAGTTTAGGACTCATTATATTAAGATAGAAGGAATGGCCAAAAAAAAAAGTAAGCTTATGGTGGAAAATAATTGTCTGTCTCATTTAATGAAAAGTCAAATCCTTTTCTAATTATTTTCTAGAAAATATTAAGAAAAATTAATCACAGGTCATAAGCAATCATAGACTCTCCTCAACTTCCCTGGAAAGTGCTGGATGCTGGGTTTCACCTTGGAAATGATATTTAGGCGTTTATTCATGTGCATTGCTCTCATTACTTTCATTTTTAGGATGAAAATGGACAAGTTCCGCTCCTCACTGCTCCCAGTTATCAAGCACAGTTACCCAGAAGAGCCATTCTGAGTCCCACACTCGCTCAGGTCCCCGAGCTGTGCCCTGGGATGGAGCTGCCACATTCCCTGTGGAGCCACCCCAACCCAGGCCCCCGGGAGAGCAGCACTCCCAGCACATCCTCAGCTGAGGCACAAACCCAGCACATTTCGTCTGGGGCAAGGCACTCATAAGTCATATCATACAGACTCATTTTCAACACCGCCCGGCCTGGGCAGCCCATGGCCACGGTGAGTCAGGGAAAACCCCTGGAACTGTACTTTTCCCTTCCTTCTTTCCCTGCAAATTCCTTCTTTTCCCAAGGATTTATTTGGGACCTTGGGCTCTTCTCCTGCTGTTTGTGGCTCAGGGAAAGAGCTTTTAGCCCTCGGCCCCTTTCCCAGCCAGCAGGAGCAGAGTGACAAATAGAGGTGCAAGGTTAAGAGGCAAATCTTTATCTAACCAAAGAGATCCTGCAGGTTTCCAAATAAATCAACAAAAAACCTCAGGCTCTGATTCATCCAGCAACTCATTTTGGTGAGGAATGGGAGGAAATCAGTCAAGGCAGAGCAAAGAGCAGTGATTTTATAGATATTTTGTCAAGCATCCAGGCAGTCAGCGCCCATCCACAGGTCAGCAGGGAGGCTCTGGTGACAACTTGCTCAGCATGCAGGAGAGACCACTGTGAATGTGTGCAGAATCTCAGATCATCTCAGTGATGGAAAGAGGCCCATGCACAAGTCTTGTGCAAGTGGAAGATGTGGCTGATCACAGGCAAAGCAAAACCCTGTGGTAACATGCGATGGTACCAGGTTCTCTCCTGCTAAAAGCAGAAGTGGCCTAAGAATGAGTCTCGTAGGCAGGAGCCAGCAAGTGCTGCTCAGTCTGATAACAGATTGATTAAATGTGTCCACTCCTGCACCTTCTCCTGGGACAGCACAGGCAGTGATCCCATCTTTGCCACTTTCTCCTGAAACTGTGCAAGGAGCTCAATTAAGGAAGGGGGAGGAGAGTGAGAAGCGCCAGGGCGAAAACCGCAAGCCCAGGAGCTAAACCAATCTGCCTCCTGTTTTCCGTGCTCCCCTTTCACGCCTAGCCTCGTGCTGGGGATCAAACAAAACAAGTTACATAACCTGCTGAGGGCGCAGTGACGTCCTCACGGGGCCGGTCCCGCTCATCCCCAGCTCACATGTGTTCAGACATGCCCGTGAGGTACAGCATCCAGCTTCTGCTCCTTCCACCGCAGCCACAGTGCCCTGGAACAGCCTCTCCCCTGCTTAAAGAGCCTTAAATATTAAACAGACATGAATTTCACTTTAATCAAAGACACAATATCCAGCAGCCCATCGGTCACTGTTTTACATTGTTATTTTCATCGTCAGTGCAAGACCTCAAGGTCCTACTGCGTTTCCCATCCTAATTGCTTTCTCTCGTGCCTAACTCTGCTCTGTGCAGGTTAAGGAGCCCTGCACATGCCTTCTGCTGCTCTTGGACTTCTTCTGAAGCGCACAGATGTGGGGTTCTTTAATTAGGAAGATGACATGTGACCAGACCCTACCAGACATTGCAAAATCAGTGGGATCATGCTAGGGAGCTGAATGACGCCAGGACTTGGACCAATCAGTAAATAATTAGCCTGCTCTTGGCAGGAAGGGAAGACTGGTTTTTGGGAGAAAAACTTTTAGGGAAAAGAAAGGTGAACAGAGTTAAATAAATTACTCGTCACAGGCCTTGGCTGCAGGGCTGCAGCCTGGGATGTTCTCCCACTGCATCTGCAGAAGGGGAGAGGGGGAAAAACAAAAGGATATTTCAGCTCTGGAGACTTCGTTTTTCTGCCCCAGTGGCCTTGCTGAGCTTCCAAACACTGGTCAGCCTTTTCCAGGCTTCCTTTGCTGCTGAATTCTGGGCAACCACAGACCTGGAAGCGCTGTGGGAAGGACGGGGCTTCCCCTGCCCCAGAAAATGTCCCTCTCCTACAGCTCCTCCGTGCTGTCAGTGACAACCCATTCCCACATGCTTCCTGGGATTCCTCTGGGTTCTCCCTCTGTTCCTGGGCTGCTGCCAGCCCTCTGTAGCTTGTGGGCTCCCATGGCAGGAAGTCCAGTGGCCATCACAGAGCCAGGCAAAGCCTCCTGCCCTCCCAGACCTGCACATCCTCAGGGAAGGCTGAGAGTGCTCACATCTGCTCAGGATCCATGAGGTGAACATCTCCCCTGGCCCAGAAGAGGCTGGAAGGAGGGTGAGGTGCCCCCTGCCTTGCCAAGCTCTGCCCCACACACACCCCCAAAGGCAGGGAAACCTCCGCTGTGTCCTGGGCATGTTCCCTGCCAGGGAAAGTCTGCCAGCATCTGTGCAAGCAGGGCTCCACAAACTGCTGGCCCCGCTGACTCACAGCAGTTGCTTTAGTCTTCCTTCTGCTTTTTCCACCTCTGCTCGTGGTCATCATCTCACAGTTAGGAAAATAAAACAATGACGTACATAGAAATCCACAGTGCTGCCTCCTCTGCTGGCCAGTGTTGCCTCATCCCAATCCCTGTCCCCTCTCAGGGGCGCATGGCCATCTCCCCCCTTGCAGGGAGCAATTGTCATCTCCAAAGGCATCCAAACATCTCCCCAGAAAAATCTCAGAAAAAGCGACTTCTCTGCTATGTAAACTTTTATGCAATGGTACCTGGACCCATCCCAAATCGCAGTTATGTGTTGGAAAAGTGTCTTGCCAGTCACTCTCCCAGTTAAGCAAAGCTGGAGGAAATTAGCTCAGGAATTAGCAGGAATTTGGCTGCATAATCAAGGATTGTTTCACTTTGCACAATATCTGAGACATGAGAAACTTGACACTACAAGGGTGCCATTTAAATGACTATTAATAACATTATCAGCTTTAATTAATCAGAGTCCTTGGCTGAAAGAGTTACATGTGCATATAAATACGCATTTTGGCTGGACCAGATTTTGGGGATGTGTAGCCCGCCCTCCTGCTCAAAGCAAGACTGGCACTGGCACAAGATCAGTTTGGTCATGGCTTTCTCTGGCCAGGTCTTGACATCTTCCCAGGGAAGGGCTTCAGACACTTCTCTGAGGGCCTGTTCTTAAGCTCTACCACCCTCTGAGTGAAAAAGGTCACCCCAGCTTCCATCATCAAACTCCTGAAAGGCAGTGGTGGCACTCTGAGTGCCTTATCTGGCACTGCCAGGATTTTTGGCCCCCTTTTGCCAAAAAAACCCTGCCCAGCTTCCTCAGCATCTCCCAGGTTGTGCTTAGCTGCACCCTGAGCACCCCTGTAGGAAGTGGAGAGGCACGCGCTGATCTCTGCCCCCTGGGATGGGACATGTGGGAATGGTTCAGAGCTGCATCAGGGCAGGTTTGAACTCCACACTGGGAATCATTTCTTTACAGAGAGTGTGGTCAAAGGCTGGACCGGAATTCCTGGAGAAGAATGGCCTGGCCATGTTTAAGAGGCTTTTGCACAATGCCCTTCAGAATTTGCTTTAATATTTGGTCAGCCCTGCAGGGGTCTGGCAGTTGGATGAGTTGATCCTTGTGGGTCTTTTCCAGCTGAGATTATTCTATTCTATTCTATTCTATTCTATTCTATTCCATTCCATTCCATTCCATTCCATTCCATTCTCCTGAGCCAGAAATGGACATTACATTCCCAACACAGTCTCACACTCACCAAATGGAGAGGCCTTACCTTGCCCCTTAATTTTCTGGCCTCTCTTCTCCTGACTTTTAACAACAAGAAAACACCTGGTTTTGTCATCAATTTGGTGCAATGAGGCCCAACCCAAATTTTTACCAAAAGCTATATAACTCCTTCCACTGATTTCACTGGACTGAGAACAAGCAGTCCCAATTTTACCAGCACAGCCACAAACCCAGCAGCACTGCCAGCTGCACACAGAGCATGAACTGGAATTCCTCTTCCCTGGATTTTACTGTTTTCCCCTCCCTGGGCCAAACGAACAGCGTCACCCAGCCACAGTTCTGGTGTCTCTCACCGCATTCCTTTTGAGCACAAGTACTTGGAGGAAGGAAAAAAAAAAAGTTTATTTTCAATCACTTTTTCCTTTGGCAGCTCCGGGTTTCCCTGGAGCTATCCCGCCCACATCATTGCTCGGTGCCTCACTCGTCAAGGAGCTGCAGAGTAGTTTCTCTGCGTGGGGGTGGCCTTCTCAGCCACCCCCAGATGCAGTGGAGGAGAGGAAACACTTTTCCGAGGGTGTGTTGAGGCAAGCAATGGGATTTTCAGCCCATGCGGTCACATGCGTGGGATTCCAGGATTTTACTTTTTTTTTTTCTTTTTCCATCTGCATCTTTATGTAAATCACATCCAGAGATGGAAGCAGGTATTTTTCACTGGAAAACGTGAATAATAGTGCAAGAATATCAAGCTTTGCCCTATTTCTGGAACTTTCCTCTTATCCTTGGGAATTTTTTCATCATGGCTGAAGAGCTTCCTGAATTAAACAGGTCTGCTGTCCTTGACCAGCAAAGTAAGAAAAATGAATCTTGTCTTTTAACCAAAACAAAAATTAAAACAGACATTTTAGTTAAATATTTTCCAACTTAATCCTCTGATCTGTGTTAATCATGGACCTCATCATCACCAGGGGTCACACAGAGTCCTTGCATGCTGTGCTCATCAGCTTTGTCCCCAAGAACATTCCCCTCAGGAAATGTGCAATGGGTGCCTGTCACCAAGTGTCCTTCCTGTAAAGTGTTCAAAGTGACCACAGGAAGGTTTGTGATGCACAAAAGCTTCTGATTCATGATTGCCCACCTCTCACGCAGTGCAGGACAGTGGGGGAAGGAGAGCTGGTGGGAACTCTCGTGTAGGAGATGTGATGCTGCCATGAAGCAGCACAGCAAAGCCTCAAATGGTCTCCAAGCTGGAGTGACCAGATGGGACTTGCTGCAACACAAGACTGCGACCAAGTGATCTTGAAAATCCTGGGCTTCCTTAGGAGCTGCCAGCTGGGAAAGAAGGGAGACAACCCCCACAGGAGCGGAAAACTGTTTGTTCTCTTAGTCACAGAGTCACAGAATGGCTTGGATTGGAAAAGACCTCAAAGATCATCAATTTCCACTCCCAGGCTGCTCCAAGCCCCAGTGTCCAGCCTGGCCTTGGACATTTCCAGGGATCCAGGGGCAGCCACAGCTGCTCTGGGCACCCTGTGCCAGGGCCTGATCACCTTCACAAGGAAGAATTCCTTTCTAATCTCCAATCTAAACCCACTCTCTTTCAGTTTGAAGCCATTCCCCCTTGTCCTGCCCCTCCAGACCCTTGTCAACTGTCCCTCCCCATCTTTCCTGCTGGCCCCTTCAGGCCCTGCAAGGCCTCACTGAGGTCACCCCAAAGCTTCTCCTCTCCAGGCTGAACATTCCCAGCTCTCCCAGCCTTTCCTCCCAGCAGAGCTGCTCCATCCCTCTGATCCCCCTGTGCCTCCTCTGGATCTCTCCAGCAGCTCCAGCTCCGTCCTGTGCTGGCCCAGGGCTGGGGCAGCTCTGCAGGTGGGGTCTCACCTGGTGGGGCACTGGAGTAGCAGTGACCAAACAACACCAGCAGGTCCAGGCAGACACAGGGACAGCTTTGTGTGGCTCTGAGGGCAGAGCTGAGCTCAAGAGCTTGTGTGTTGCTTTTTATCTTCTTTTTGCCAGGGTTGGGATTAAATGCTCCAGACAGTATTTCGTGTTTGAACTCAGATGTTTATTAATTCTTACCTACATTACAGTCTCACAAGCTGTGAGTTTTACAGCATTCTGGCTTACAAACTAAAAATGGAGCCATCTCTATCTCTCTACCAGGCCTTTTAAGGATAAAATGTCCAATTATGAAATGACACCTAAATTATTTTTACTTTTAACCCAATAAGCAAACACCCGTGGCCCACAATGTGGATTTTCCTACCCAATTACAAGATACCACCCAGACCCATGAAGAAGAAGGTGAAAAAGAAGGACTGGCCTCCACCCTAAAACCTCCATCGTGCTTTATAGATATTACTATATCCTAAAACCTTAAACTCCAAGTTTTCCACCCTGTGGAAATGCTTTTCCACACTTCTATTCAAACTACACGCCCATAACCCCTGTGTAAGCACTCAATTTTGGAAGACTGTTCCACGGCCTCAGGTCAAAAGCAGTGTTTTCTTGGCGGCCAGTGCCTGACAGCACAGAAAGTCCAAAGTTCTCAGTGCCCAGGGTTCCAGCACTTGTGCCCAGCTTCTCTGGCTGCAGCTCCTGCTGGAGGAGCCTTCGTGCTCCTGGAGCTTGTCAACGAGAGCTCCACATGGTACAGGGGAAGCATCAAAAGGTAAAACAATCCATCCACCTGGGTGAACTCTAACGCGTCTCAGGCCTAAGCCTGGCCTTAGACCCAAATGTTGGTGTTTCTGCATTTAGTCACTCCCAGGGTCCCCCCAAAAAAAGTAAGGAAGGCCAGCTGAAAAGTGTTGAAGAACAGAGGTTTGGGTGTTCACTGGGCTCCACTCCAGCTCCTTCTGGTAACCTCCAACGACATTTGGAATATGAGCCAGTAATGGGAACGCTGACAAATACAGACCAAGATCCTTGGAGTGACATCACAGCAACGTAGATGTGACTGTGCCATTGGGTTCATCTCACAAACACTCCGCTGATTGCACCATTTTGTCATGAAACAGCTCAAAAATCTGCTTCTATTTTTCAGCACATCCTTATTCTAAATGAACAAATAGATAAATAAAGACTCTGCAGAGGGAAATATTGCAACTATTGTTTCTGACCCGTGAAATCAGGACACAGACAGCTCTGGACATGTGCTTGTCCATATTCTGTGAAAATACTGTTTGTATTACTAAAGAATTGCTCTTTTCTCACTGGAACTGTCTCATGGTGTGACAGCCACTGGTTTGATCTTGCCACTACAAAACAGAGATGATAGTTGAAATTTCCTTTCTGTGGGCCCTGTTCATATGTTTCACTTTGTTTTCTTTCAGTACAGAATTAAAAGCTGAAAAGTATTCCCTGACTATAATTCCTTGATTTATCTAATATTTAACTTCAGTAGAGTCATGATGGGTTTTTTTTATTTTTACCAAAACAGAAAAAAGAGTGATTATTTTGAAATTAAGTCAAACTGAGTTGAAACAGGACAATCAAATATAACTGAAATGAAAATTATAGATGTTTGCTCTTGACGGTATCATTCCTCCAAGTTTTCACTTGATTCAAGCTAATTTTCTTTCCAGAGGAAATTTTTTTCTTTATCAGAAAGATTCTGTTTAGCTCTGACATGGCTCAATGTGAAGCGCCAAGGTGTGGATGCACCTTGGGATTGAGGTTTTGCATTTCATCCTCCTTGCACATTAAATTCTGCTGGTTCTTTTCTTCCCAGCTACTATTTTTAACAGCAGAACTTTTGTGTTATGCAATTTGGGAAGATTTTAAAAGTATTTTTGTACTAGATCTGCAATCCTAAAGAGCAGAGACTGATCTAAACAACACTGACATTACAGGTGAAAATATTATTAGCATTTAAGAAATGTCTGCCAGTGAAGAAATTTGCTTAATAATACTAACAGTAACAGCAATAACAATATCAGTAGTAATATTAAGAGTAGTAATATTAATAATAACAATTCCTGATTAAATCACCAAGTGCTTCACAAAGGTTGGACTCAATGACCTTGGAAGTCCAGTCCAGCCTTCATGGTTATGTGAAAAAAGAAGGCCAGAATCCCAGCCTGTGTTTTCCTGTTGTAAATTCAAAGCCCAGAGAAGAAGTGCAACTGGCCAGTGCAAAATACACGATCTAAAGTCATTTTTCGGGCACATTTTTAAGTGTTGATCAGTTCTCTGTTCTTTTTCCTCCTCTCAAAGACATTTTATGTTGTAGGCCTCAAAGAAGCCCTGTAATAATATTTTAGCCATGCACTTTGTGTGTTTGTGCCTTATGCTGCCTACATTCTCCGCACCTTGAGTAATCTTCACTGGATTTTTCTGGACTTCCTTCAACCGGGCATGCTGCTACAGAGGAACCTGAGACAAACATACTTCCAAACTGAAAGATGGGGAATTGAGGTTCAATATGCAGAAAATATTCTTCCGTGTGAGGGCGGGCAGGCCCTGGCACAGGGTGCCCAGAGCAGCTGTGGCTGCCCCTGGATCCCTGGCAGTGCCCAAGGCCAGGCTGGACACTGGGCTGGAGCAGCCTGGGACAGGGGAAGGGCTCCCTGCCATGGCAGGGGTGCAATGGGATGAGATTTAATGTCCCTTCCAACCCAAACCATTCTGGGATTCTGTGACAGCTCTTTATCTTATTCATTACTCTCTCCCATGGAATGTCAATAAAAATCCCTTGATACCCAGCATTCCAAAGCCCTGACACAGCCAGAGCTCTTCAGCTGCGTGTGAAAGCCTTTCCCAAAGACAGGGATCCCCCCAGTGACCATGGCCCAGCACGCAGGGGAGCTGGACACCCCGAGGGCCAGCACTGGCCCGGCTGGGGGGTCCCCTCGGGGTGTGGGGGCTGCGCTGGGCTCCCAGTGTGGCTGCAGAGCTGTCCCCTGACACTCGATCCAGAGGTGGCTCCTGGCACGTCCCCGCGGGCCCTGCGTGCCAGGCGTTGTGCAAGGGGTGCTGGTGGTTTCCAGGAGCTGGGTGACTTCCCTGCCAGGAGAGCAGGCACCACAGTGAGAACTATTCACCCTGCTGCTGTTTGCTGCCTGCTGGCAGCAGCCAGGCCGTGGCTGAGGGCTGGCATGGGTGGCTTGGCACGCACAGGAAGGGTTCTGCAGGGTGGGGACGTACAGTGAGTGGAGGCAGAGCAGAGGTGCTGCAGCCTCCTGGATCAAGGCCAGTTTGAGAAAGGCATGGGGGAAAATAAAAAAAAATATTCCAGATCTAGATAAAAGAGAAGCCTTCCTGCCTGGTTCCCTAGTTTTTCTCTTCCAAGGTCCATAATTTCCATTAAACACAACATTTCTCTCCTTGCACTGATATGAGACCCCACATGACCCCAGATGCCCTTCCATTACTCATTCCAAACACCAGTCCTAGATGATTTAATGAGGGAGATTTTCCCCATGAATGCCCAAGACTTGAGGTAGCACCCTCAAAATCCAGAGAGCTCAGTGGTGAGACATCCTACTGGGAATCTGGAAGAATATTCATCATTGCAAAAATGTGTTACTGGAATGACCCAGAAAGCAAGAGGGGAGAGGAACTTGAGAAGATGGGAGAAATTGTGTCTCAACAAATTGATGGAAAAGCAAAACAGAGGAGTCTCTAAATTAGGTAGGGAGGCAGGAACAGCTTCATGATTTGAGTTCCTTCTTTTCCTCCCATCAGGTGGAGAAAGCTGCTCTGCTGAAGGCTCAGTGGAACAGGATGAAGGAAGCACAGGGCATCTTTCATCCAGTGTCTGCTTCAAATAAACACACAGATGATTCATTTGTCTTTATTTATCAAGACTGTTTTGCTGAAAGCTATAGGAGTCACTGTGATGATCCCCCTGTGGTTTTATATAGTTTCATTTTCTTGAGACCATTGCTTATTCAAGGAAATGAGATTATTTAGGATGCTTCCCTCACGTGCTATTCTTCACAATTTCAGATAATAAGCAAAATTTCTGGGAATGGCATAGCAGCCTGCATGGCATTTCTGCAAATGAAAGAGTTTTATTACACAACACAGACAGACGTTAAAGCTTTCCACAATAACTCATCTTCCAGCAACAGGAGAGGAGAGTTTAATCAATATTAATTACAAGGAAACAGGCATTAGTCCTTCAGCTACAGCTGATACCATCTTGTACCTGACAAAGAGATGAGGACACCGGGCAAAATTATTCTGCAGATTTAGAAATCGTGTTCTTCTTGCTGGATGCACCGATGACAGCAGAAGGGAGGGAGACAGGGTGTGATTTGTGTCTCTTCTCTCTTTGCTCGGTGAGTCTCACACCACAGAGCCTTCCCCAGTACTCCAAACTGATCCTCTAGTCCGTGTTGCTCAGGTTCCCCCAGGTGTTTCTGCGTGTCCTCGTCCTCATTCGTCACCTTGGTAGTAGCAAGACTTAGAGAAGAAGTGGATGAGGAAAAGAGGCTAAAACCCTTCTGTATTTTGTTTTATTCACCATGGCAGCATTCCAGCACTTCCCTCCGAGCTTCCTTGTCCCTGTCCCCTTCCCACCTGGAGCTGGGTGTAACAGGGAATTGTCATTGGGAAGTCACTGTGTGCCTGGAGGAACGGGACAGCCTCGGGGCTGGAGTGGCTCTGTAAGGCCACATCACTGCCATAATACGGCCAGAAGTGGAAGTGCTGGTGTGTGAGCTGCACGGGAGGAGACTGTGGGGACAGTCGTGTGTGGCAAAGCGAAATCAGGTAAGGAATATCTCGTATTTCTGTCATGTCATTTCCCCAGGATGTCCCCAGGATATTTGGTCTAATAGAATTATTTACCTCCCCCAGCCTACATTCTCACCTTCCTTCTGTTTTTAGATTACCAAGACCAGATTTCTACTGATCAGTGTAAAACCAGAAGTGATTTGCCTTAAATAATTGAGTGGGGGAGAGTACAAGGGAACAACCTTTCTCCACAAGAGACCTCCAGTTATCCATGACATACCTGCATTCTCTATTCTAAAAGATTCAAAAATATGAAAATTCTTCCCATTGTCAGTGGCAGTGTGTTAATTTACAGGGTTCAAATCCCACCAGATCAGCTGATAGAACATGCCGGAGGCAGAACATTTTGCCAGGCATTATGTCCTGACAGCTGTGTGTAAGTAACAATTAGTTTAGACGGCAGTACAAAAACAAGCTGATGTTTAACCTGGGAAATGACAAGCACTTGCAGATAAAACCTGCAGGTATAATTAGGTATAGGATTAGGTATAATTTTGTGATAAAGCCCAGACTGGGCCATTAAGCTGAGCATCTGTTTCTCAGCATTTTCCCCATGTAACACCCCTCACATCAACCACTGCCCTTTTATTGCACCATACCAGAGAGGCTGGGAGTGGGGAAAAAATATGAAGCTTTTAGAGAATTTTGCTTTTCAATTATTTCTTTGGTCCCAGTTACTAAAACAAAATATTAAAAAAAAAGTTTTACTGCTTGATTTCTCTACATGCTAACCTATAACTTCTTCTGCTTACTGTGGCCCAGAGTTCAGCTCCACAAAAGTTATGAGCTTTAATTAGCAGCAATCAGCGTTATCAGGTAGTCAAAACTCATTTGGATGGAGGCAGAACCACATCCTGTGTCAAGAGATCCTTCCACGGGCCACTGCTGTACTCCGGCGATACTCCATTATTTCACCCACCAGAAACCTCAGCTTTGATGCTCGGTGCAAAACATTTCTGCTCTTCCCCAGAGGTCCCTGACTCACAGGCTTTGCCCGAACAACAGGGCTGGGAGGTGAGGGCTGTTACATCACTTTTCCAAGCTCGTGGACACGCTGGAAGATGATGTCTCTGTTTCCTCATTTGCATGTCCACACTGGCACAGCCCGGAGCGCCCAGGATGCGGCGATGGCTGCTCCTGCTCCTGCTCCTGCTCCTGTCGTGTCCTGCAGTGTGGTCATGGGCTGAGGGAAGGCTCACCCACAAAGCCAGTGCGTAATGCACGGCTGAGATCGTGCCAGGACATCCCACGGGAAGAGATGAGGGAGCACAGCCCTGTTGAAAAGTTTCAGGAATTGACTAATTAACTTCCTCGGCGTGTGAGAAAGGCTCATTTAAGAAGCTGCAAACTCCTGACCTCAGAAGGCAGCCAGGAAGAGGAGCCTGCACAGACTCCTGCCCAGATCCTGCATCCCAGGCTGGGCTGTCCCAACAAGTCTCCTTCCTCCCCCACTCAGGATGTCACTGCCCCCATGGAAGTGTCAGAGCAATAATACCTGGCAGGATTGCCTCACAGCCACACCCGCCAGCTCCTCTCAGCACCATCCCCACGTGGCTTCAAAGCTGACACTCCATCCTAATTCCAGCATGACTTTTACCAAAAACACAGCGCTGTCAGAGCAGGCTTCATCCAGGAGCATGCAGGCTGCTCCAAGCACCTTCCTTGGATGTGACAGTCCCACTTCCCCTCCTCAGCCCCTCTAAGTGTAAAGCCAGTTACAAAGCTCCAGCAGGTCCTTCTGCACAGGCTCACCATGACTTTTGGCCATCATTTCTTCCCCGGATCTGCTCTTCCCATGCTGCTCTCTCATCCTGGTGCCACATCTGCCCACAAAGCCAGATGTGTTCCCAGTTGAAGCCTGTCTCCTGCCCACCTTGACAACGCTCCTCCAGGGATGGGAACTGTCGCCCTGATTTTTCAGCCTTCTCTTCTGTTTTACAGTTTCATGGTTTGGGTTCTTTTCACGCTCTAGTCTGTAAACACTGACAAATGTTTATCATAACTTCAAGGTAGTTTTCATACTTGTTCTTAGAGATATGGACAGCTGATGGACAGTTGTCTTGACTAATGGGATGGAGAGAGGTGTCAACCTTCTCCCCCAATCCCTAGCTTTTGTAAAAATACTATATAATAGAGTCAGACCTTTTTAAATAAATCAGTTCATGCCTTCTGATCAAAGTGTGAGTGTGTGTCTGTGTGTATGTGACGAACCGCGTCATCAAACCTGACTGAGCAGCTCCTGGCAGCAGCTGGGTCGTGCAGCCCATCTACACAATGACCCAGGGGTCAGGCACTTCCCTGGAGAGGTCCCATCTTATTGCTACTCATTTTTGTGGTCTGCACTGATGTTTGGTGCGGTTCTTTTCTCCCTGGTCAGTGTTTGGGGGGGTGAACCCTCTGCAAGTGTGTTGTCCCAGGTCAGTGGTTAGGCAATGTAAGATGAAAGCACATTCTTACATGTTCACTTGATTAACTCTTCCAACCAATCCCAGTTCTTCAAACAGTTCCATTTTTGAGCCCCAAATCAAAATCAAAATCAAATTATGGATTCCAAAGCAATTCCTTCTGAAGACTTGAATGCAAACACATTTTGTCCTCTAGGAGAAAAAAACTGTCCTGCTAGGAGACTTCCCACCTCTCAAATGTCACCTCAAATAACCAGGAGGAGCTTCACAACTTTCCTCCTGTCCAAATGGTGCATCTCAGGAATGCATTGGTTTTTTCCTTTGGGGAAGCTACAGTTTTCCTTAACTTTTTTGGGTCATCAGCTCAAGAAAAGTAGGCCTGATCTGCCCAAGAAAAGCAGATGTCAGGAATTGTTCCTGTAGTAGCTGCATTTCATAGAATCGTGGACTTCTTTGGGTTGGAAGGGATTTTGAAGGTAATCCAGTTCCATTCCCCTGCCATGGGCAGGGACACCTTCCACTATCCCAGGTTTGCTCAGAGCCCCATCCAACCTGGCCTTGGACACTTCCAGGGATCCAGGGGCAGCCACAGCTTCTCTGGACAATAATTTCCCAGGTGTTGAGATAATTTTGTCCCAGCATTTCACAGGGAGAAGCCACACAGACAAGATAAATGCTGCCCAGAGCTAATGAGATTCTTCTGTACTTCTGTAAAACTGAGAGGGGTCTGCACTTCTGTGCAGCTTCCATGGGTGTTTTAATCATCCCTGTATCTGTTCATTATTAAAAGCCACAAAGCTTGAGGGAAATGAAGGCTGGAGTCTGTCCCTCTTCACTCACACTTGTCTGACTCCTACATTCAAAGCCACAACAACATATTTTGTGCAAGATGACAATAATTTCCCCTGCTCTTTTGTAATTTCCATGCCCTCACCTCTTATCCCAGCAGGCTGTGGCTTTCACAACCCAAGAGGTTGTGGTTTTCTTTGCTCACCGTGAGTAGAATTTGCTCACTCACTCACCACAGAGACTCATGAGGCCTCACAGAATGCCGACAGCGTCCCTTTTTTAATTAATCACATGGGCTGTGTTCTGGGCTGAGTCACCCTCCCAAATCCCAGAGAACATAACCACACACTCTCTGACATACATTGCAACTTCCAGGGACAAAACTCAAGGTCAGCACTTTGTGGATGGATGGATGGATGGATGGATGGATGGATGGATGGATGGATGGATGGATGATGGAAAGAGCCTTAACACTGCCTGGTAACTGCTCTTAAGTCACACACCAGGTCATAGAGGCTCAATTTAAAGCTGGTTTGGCTCAAGAGAAACATAATCCTTCATAATCTAAATGTATATTGACAACCTTGCAAATATTTATGGACATACCTGGCAAAAGGCTGGCCCTGAGAGATCTCTGTCTCCCCAGAGCTAAACATCACCTCTGAGGCTGGTAACATTCCCAGTGGTTATCCACTGCTCTCCAGGAAAAGGAGGGAGAAACAAACAGTCTTGAAGCACAAAGAAATTTATTGTGCTTTGTTGTCTGCCCAGCAGTCCAGTGTTTCCCATCTCTGCAAGGCTCCACGCCCATGAAAGTTTTGCTTTCATTATCAAATGAGGATACTTTTTACAGGAGGAAAATCAATAAACAATAAGCCATTATCCCACTGCAAGGTGAACTGTAGGAGCTCTACCCTGGCTGGGATTAGTGTCTGCTTCTTTTCAGGGTCAGAATAACAAACTGCAGTTGTTTATCTGTACTTCACATTCCACAAAAAAGTACCTGTGGTGGGTTTGTAATCTCAGTGTCAACAGAAGTAAAATCCCCCTGAAATAATGAAAATACTCAAAATGACACAGTTTCATCCAGAGCCTCTGAGAGAGAGAGGCTGAAACAGTAAGATCAGCCTGAAAAAATTTTCATGGACAAACCATATGCCTTTCCCAGCCTGCCTTGTTTCTGATATATAGATCTGCTTCAGAGATTTAGAAATTCCAGACCAGTCATGGAGTACTTTACAGTGGCATTTCCACCTGGAACACTGAAACTCTCATGGTACATCACATCTCTGAGAGCGCCGGTTTGAGGCTCAGCTCCTGAAGAACAGAGCATTCAGCAGGCTGAGTCTCCGGCCTCTGCTAAGAGCATTTATTTCTTAATCCCTCATTTCAGTAAGAGTTTTGTGTGGGCAAGCAGCTTCTTCAGAACTGCAGCCAACAGAGAGGGTGTGTTGGAGGGAGGGGAAGGGCGATGCAAACGAGGAGTCTCCCACGCCGGGGCACGGGACGGCGGCCACAACCCACCGGGGATGGGATCCTCTGCCCCATCCCAGCTGGGAAACCCAAAGGATCAGGTTTCTGCAAAGGACATGGAGTGGGCTGAAAGGCTGCGAGCAGGAAATGTATAATTATCACTCAGAGAAGGGCCAGGAGGAGAAGCTTGTTCGGGCTGGAGAAGAGACTGAGGGCAGAGCTCCCCGGGGCTGCAGCTCCTCCCGAGGGGCAGCTCCCAGCTCTGCTCTGGGACAGGGACAGACCCCAGGGCACGGCTGGAGCTGGGCCAGGGCAGGCTCAGGCTGCAGAGCAGGGAAAGGTTCTTCCCCCAGAGGGTGCTGCCACTGCACAGGCTCCCAAGGGAATGGGCACGGCCCCGAGGCTGCCACAGCTCCAGGAGCCTTTGGCCAGCGCTGCCAGGGATGCCCAGGCTGGGGTTGTTGGGGGTCTGTGCAGGGATGCACGGACAGAACTGGATGATCCCCTTGTGTTGGAACCCTGGAGGCTGAAAATTTCAGGCTTTCTGTGCTGAGGGGCATTGACCCTCAAGCAAGCACTGCATGAGGCTGTGGAACAGGCTTCTGAAATTGAGCGATAGCGGTGGCGTTGTGGGTGTGTAGTTTGAAAAGTATTGTGTGATCCCACAGGGTGAAAAACTTAGATTTAGGCTTTTAGTATACGGTAATATACAATGGGCAAGATGGAGCATTTAGGGCATTGTCTAAGTCCTTCTTCTTCACCTTCTTCATGGTTTGGGGGTGGTTTTTTTTCCTTATTGGGTGAAAGGGTCTGCACTGCGGACTTTGAGTCCTCAGTTATTGGGTCAAAAGTATAAATAATATAGGTGCCACCTCATTATTGGGTAATTAGCACTTAATTAACCCTGGAAAGAGTTAGAGCCATTTCCTACCTTGTTGGCTGGAACTCACAACTCATGAGACTGTACTATAGATAAGAATTAATAAACACGAAGTTGAATCCAAACACGAAACCGCAACTCCCGTGCATTAATCCCGGCTCTAACACAAGGAAGAGAAGATAAGAATCCTCACACTTTTAGGTCCCTTCCAGCTCAGGAAATTCCACGATTGTCACTTAAAACCCTGATCAAGAGGGCAGCAGGCTGAGCGTGGCCATCCTGCTGGGCACAGACTGTCCCCACAGCACTCTGCAGCTCCAGCCTCCAGGCCTGGCAGAGATTCCTTCCATTTCCTCCCACTGGAGCCATGATGAGCTGCCAATATCAGGGAGTCACGGTGCAGTAATTTCCAGAAATGTCCCAGCACTGCCTGTTGGCTGCTACCTGCAGCTGGACACCTCCACAGAGGCTTTTCCACAGGTCCCAAATCTTCCCAGCACCAGTGCAGGTGTGGATACACTGGGAAAACCTATTAAATGCTTCCCCAAAACATTCCCTCAGCTTCCAGCAATCCCATGCCAAAGAGCTTTCCTGAGACACACAAATCCTGAGTATTTCATCCCCACAAACAACTCCTCTTCTATAAACATACCCAGTATGTGCTTGAAGCTGTGAAACTTTGCAGCAACCCCAAAAATACTACAGAAAGGAATTCTGATGGGGAGGGGGAATACTGGGGGGTGTTACTGATAGGTAAGGCTTTATAAAATTAATTCTATTAATTTAATCAATTAATATAATTATTTTTATCGATTAATTATATCAATTATATCAATTGCATTAACTCAATCAATCTTGGCAATAATTTCATTTATTGAATGCATTATTTTGGGGAAGAAATTCTTTACTCTGAGGGTGAGGAGGCCCTGGAATGGGATGCCCAGAGAAGCTGTGGATGTCCCATCTCAGGAAGTGCTGGGTGGGGCTTGGAGCAATCTGAGATCGTGGAAGGTGTCCCTGGCCATGGCAGAGGGTGGAACTTGATATATTTAAGGTCCCCCAAACCAAATGAGTCTGGAATTCTTTGATTCCATTAATTTCATTGGTTCAGGTGGCTCTTCCCCTTTCCCTGGCCATAAACACCTGGCAGTGGAGGCCGACGATGAGATTTCCGTGTAAGCTCCTCTGATGTTCACTCGGTGTGAACCAAGCTGTGGATGTTCACAGCTGTAACCTCAGCTGTAAAATCCTGGTCTGCTCAGGGCTGGGCATCCTGCCCAGAACCAGAGAGAGCAGGAGGGGCACTGTGTTTCTTCCTGTACAGTTATTAATTACATTCCATTAATTGCAATTAACTGAATTATTAATTGCATACTCCCTACCCAAACAAGGGCTTTCTTGGAATCACCACGCTCACTAACAACTTTTGTAAAACAGATCAAGACATCACAAGAGTCATCAGAAGAGGTCAGGTGCTTCTTCTAGGTGAGCTGTTGGGAAGGAGAGCTCTGAAATTAATCCCAGTGGAGGCCACTGGCCCTGGCTTTGTTTATTCAGCTGATGGGAAACGATCCATAAAACCTCTGCCAAAGCAAGCCATAAAGCTGTTAGAGAGTGGCACAAAAGGGCAAATTATGTGATAGCAGAAGTGTGGCAGGGAATGGCTGAACAAGGAATAAATCCATGCCATTGCTCGTATCAAGGGAAAACCAGGGTCAGATCAGTGCCAGGAAATCGTCGGCCAATGGGAAGTCATTAATTACTCCCAGAAGTGAAAACTGAAGTTCTCTGTCTTTTTACATGCACAGAACTGCGAGGTCCTGAGGAAAATTTGTGCTGATGACTCTTCCCTTGGCCGGGGCCTGGACCTGGAATGGGGCCACGCGTGATGAGAGTGAGCGACGCAGTGTGAGCCCTCCTTTTCACACAGACAATTAAGTGTTCCCCAGAGCGCAAGGACTAAGAGCCTGGATTTCACAGTGCATGCACTTCGTCAGAAGGCTCTGCTTTAGCAGTCATTCCCCCTGTGCCTCCACAGCCACCCCTCTGCTTCCTGTGCCACCGAGCCAAGCCTGACACGGGAACCTTTTCCTTTGTGAGCGGGTTTTTCAACACTCTGGACAAAGGCTGCAGCTAAATCAGAAATACAGTGGAAAAGGTTAGGATCTGACACAGAAGTTCCATGATAAACTTGAGAAAAACCACAAATCCCCATTTCATCACGCTAACAATCCTTTCTCATTGAGCTTTTAGGAATCATCTGGGCTTTGCTTCTGAACTTTTGCCTTGTGTGAAAGGGTTCCTGCAGGATTTGGTGATGCCCCGTGGTTTGGGGAGCAGGAACAGGAGAATGGCACAGGGTTTGATGCCCCGTGGTTTTGAGGACTCAGGAACACAGGGATGGCACAGGGTTTGATGCCCTGTGGTTTGGGGAGCAGCAACAGGAGAATGGCACAGGGTTTGATGCCCTGTGGTTTTGAGGATGCTGGAACAGGAGAATGGCACTGGGCTGGATGCCCTGTGGTTTTGAAGATGCAGGAACAGGAGAGTGGCACTGGGCTGTGCTCAGCTCGGGCTCCTTTGCCCAGCTGGCACATGGCTCCAGCCATGCCTGGGGGTGTTTTGGCAGACTTGGCGCCTTCGTGAGCAGCAGGCTTTGTCTGGGGGAACATGGGGCATCCCTTCAGGGAAAGAACACAATTCCCACCCCCTGGGTTTTTACAGCATTCACTTCACGTGGCAGCAGCAGCCAAAAACTTGAAGATGTGTGTTAAAAGGGAAACAAAGCTTTGGCAGACTGAGCTCAAGGGTTGAAGTGTTTTAGAGCCCTGCAGGCTGTGACCATGAGCTCAGATAATGTCACCACTCCTCTGCTCAGGAAATGTGGAGTCTGGAGCCAGCGAGCTGCAAGATCCTGTGATTCCATTGCTCACTTGGGCCAGCTCTGGGCTGTATCACTCCTAAAGAAGGCGAAGGGAAAGGGAAAGTCCAGCTGTGCCCAGCTGTTACATGCGAAAGGCAGTGACCAAGTCATTCTTCCTTGCCATATAATCCTTTCTACAGAATCACCATAAGTCACTGCATAGTGTACCCAGATTTTCGGCCTCTGAGTTTGTCACGCAGAATCACGCCTCCCTGATGCTGTTCCATGTATCCTCAGCAGCCCCTGGACGTTCACACAACAGCAGCCAACTGTGGTTTGCTGCTGATGGACACCAGGCACGTAGGGCAGGGAGGTTGGGGCAGAGTCAAGGCCCCGCCTCGCTGCAGTGTTTGCGGAGGACTGCCAAAGCAAGGAGGGGAACAAAGCCCTGGGCCACAGGGGAGCTCTTTACAGAGCCAGCTTCCTGGTGTGAGCTGCAATGGATGGGGAAATGTCCAGCCAGGCTGTGCCTGACAGTACAAAACTTCCTTGCACAGCTCCAACAGAAGTGGCGTCCCGTGCAGCCCCTCCGAACGCTGCAGTTCCAGGCTGTCCGTGTCATTCTCTCTCCCCACAGCACACACGAGGGGACAGGGCAGGATTTACCCTGCCAGGCTCTCCTGGAGTCCCCGGAGTGGCTCAGCTGCCGTCCCACAGCCCCTGCCTCCTCCGCAGGACATGCTGGAGCAGCATCCCTTTGGGCCATGACATTCCTGCCAGCTCCTGACACCTGGGCAGCGCCCAGCGCCTCACTCGTGTGCGTGGGAGGGAAGAGTGGCGGCAGCAGGAGCAGCTGGCAGGTGGGAGGTCACAGCAGGGACACGGCGGCTGAGGTGGAACCATCCCGCAGCCTCCCACTCCTTCCTGTCTTCTGTCATCCCATGGCCAGGGCTGCTCGAGGAGCTGGTCCCCATCTCCTGCCTGCTGACAAACCCGGTCTGACTGGGGGATGTTTCCACACAGCAGCGGGGTTTGCCCTACTTGTGCTCACTGGGGGTCAGGAGTTGTGCAAGGGCAAGGAGTGACCTCAGAAAGCCCCTCCAGACACAGCCCCCTGCCCATGCCACCAGAAAATCCTTCCACAGCGGGGCTGCCAGCCCAAGAGCTGATCATGCCAAGGGGAGCCTGATGCCTTAAGTTTGAGCTTCCATGTGTTTCAGACTCTGTGCTGCCAAGGGGTGCAGTTCTGAGCCTCACGTTCAGTGTCACTCAGCTCTGCACAAAGTAGGGACACAAAACAAATCCTTTTCCTGCTGCAGACCAAGGACAACTTTCAGCCCAAAAGCACAAACAAGGCTGGGCTGAAGGGAGGAACAAGAAGGATGGGACCTCACAGCCTGAAGCTGCACTCGGACAATTAAACCCCAACATGCAAATGGACCAAAACTTATAAAAGTGTGAGACCTCATGACCGTTTGTCCATTTTGTGACCATTTTGGGTCCACCTTGGGTGTAGCCCTGGCCAGGCTCTTGTCCTGCCCAAGGTGGATCCTGGAGGCCTCTCAATAAATACCGACTTTATTCTCTAGCTCTGTCCAGTCTCTGTTCCAGGTCAGCCTTCCCCAGGCATCAAATCCTGCCATCCCTCTGCCTTCCCTCCACCACCTCTGACACATGGAGCCTCTGGTGGGAGACTCCAGATGATCCAACCAAACAGCAAGCCGGAAGGAAATGATAAGATCAAGGGGAGCAAACAAACACCCTGATTTCCCCTCTACTCCCAGCTGAGGGATGCTCTGTGCTTTGTCTCTCTCTGGGCAGTCTCTCAGGATTCAACAGAGATGGTGGTGCAAATAAAACATTAGGCATTCCCCACAAAGTGAACAAAAATCACTGTGAAAACCCTTAGAAAATCTGTGAAATGGGCTTTGAATGCTCAAGTACTTTTCATCCACGCTCAGTGCAAGCTTAAAAACTTAAAACACAGACACAGAATCATCCAACCATAAAGCTGTTTAGCTTGGAGAAGACCTCCAAAGTCATCGAGTCCAATCATTCCCCCAGCACTGCCAAGGCCACCACTAGGCCACATCTCCAGGTGCCACATCCACGTGGCTTTTAAATCCCTCCAGAGATGGTGACACTGCCACTGCCCTGGGAAGTCTGTGCCAGGGCTTAACAATCTTTTCAGTGAAGAAATTCCTCCTTATATCCAAGCTGACCCTCCCCTGGCCCAACTTAAGGCTGTTTCCTCTTCTTCTGTCATTTATAATCAAGGGGCTGGAGCCTGCCCCACCCGGCTGTCCCCTCCTGGCAGGGAGTTGTGCAGAGCCACAAGGTTCCCCCTGAGCCTCCTTTTCCCCAGGCTGAGCCCCTTTCCCAGCTCCCTCAGCCTCCCCTGGGGCTCCAGACCCTTCCCCAGCTCCTTGGGCACACTCCAATGTCCTTGTAGTCATGATGAGCCTGAAAACTGAGCACGGGCAGTACCTGATGTACACAAGGAATGAACAAAGGTCCAATATAAGGAGCATTTTGCATGCTGGAGACAGGAAGGGCTGTCAGACCATCCCTGTGCACTTCTCTCTCTTCACTCTAGGTGTGATCCAGCTTGTCCCCAGACAAAATGCCCTCAGACACATCAGGCATAAACACACAGGGTAAACAAAAAGCACTTCAGACAGCAGAGAAAACTCAGCAGCACAGCAGTGACATGCCCCAGTGCCAAGCTGTTTCCTTTGGATGCCTAATTCCTTTCATACCTTTTCAGCTCTCAAAAAACATCTCTGAGCCCCACAGTAACTCCCCAGCAGAACATCTACCCCCTTTAAAGCTCATTGAGCTGTGGCAGTGGTTGGTAACCCCTGACGATTCCTCTTATCAGTAGAAACTGCTCAAGGATCACAGGCTGGGACATGTCTGACAAGAGCAGAATTTGCACAACAGGCTGGGCTGAGAGAGGAGCTGGGGACAAACGGGGAGCAGCGGGGGCCGAGTGAAGGGTGGCATGATGTGACATGAAGTGACCTGGCTGAGAGCCGAGCGGGACCGTCCCTGCCCGTGCCCTGGCTGCGATCCAGATCCCTTCACGGGAAAGACGAGACCACAGTGGGTCCTCAGTCCCTGTCCTGCAGCCAGGGATGGCTGGGGAACATCCCAGTGCATCCCAGTGCATCCCAGTGCATCCCAGTGCTGGCTTTCTCCTGCCTTGCTGAGAGAGTCCCCTCCTGGCAAGTACCAGGCTCCTGTCAGCCAGGCACTCTTGTCTGCACAGGAAAAAAGAAAATTCTCCTCCCTCTCTTGGGATCCTTAAGAGCAAATTCTCAGCTCAGCCTCAAGGCCAGGGGCAGAGCACGAGCCTGTTCCCAGCTCATCTCAAGAGGCTCTGGCTGCTCATCCTCTTCCAGCCAAAGGTTTGCAGGTCACCACTGCAAGAAGGCTGAGGCCAATAAAAGCTCTTACAAGCTGTTGTAACTCAGAGCTGGCTCCCCTGGGAATCCTTGGCAAATAAAAGAAAAATAAACTCCCGGGTGTTCCCTGTGTCCATTTGCTGGCAAGGCCCATGCCTTGAATATATTTTAAGCTTTTTGTAGCACTCACAGTGAAAAGAAAATTCACTGTGACACTTGTGGTCAAAATATTAGTACCATTTTTTTTAGTATTTTGCCCTGGAATATGCAACTGGGACCCCAGGAAAAAAAAAAAAAAAAAACCACTTGTCGACACAGCCCTTCACAGAAATATGAGCTTTTATTTGAGGAAAAATGGAGCCACACCTACCCTGAAATGAGATCTGGGCCCTGTAAAAGCAGAAAACAGTGCTTGCCCCAAGGTTTTACAGTCTAAATGAAAACAAACAGTGAATTAAGGAAGGAAACAGAGTCAGTCACTTGTCTAAGGTCTGACAGGAGCAATGTGGTTTGGCTGGTATTGGAGCACATGGCCTTTGGCGCTTTGCAAAGCTGTGCTGGGTGAGGAGCTGGGCAGGAGCAGCCCAGAAACTCCCCCTGAGCCCTGGGCTGAGCCCCAGCCTGGGCAGCAGGGGAGGGGGATTCTGCCCCTGTGCTCAGCTCAGACCCCACCTGCAGAGCTGCCCCAGCCCTGGGCCAGCACAGGAAGGAGCTGGAGCTGCTGGAGAGATCCAGAGGAGGCACAGGGGGATCAGAGGGATGGAGCAGCTCTGCTGGGAGGAAAGGCTGGGAGAGCTGGGAATGTTCAGCCTGGAGAGGAGAAGCTTTGGGGTGACCTCAGGGTGGCCTTGCAGGGCCTGGAGGAGCAGACAGGAAACATGGAGAGAGACAACTTACAGGGGTCTGGAGTGCCAGGACACAGGGAATGGCTTCCACTGCCAGAGGGCAGGGATGGATGGATATTGGTCAGGAATTGTTCCCTGGGAGGGTGGGCAGGCCCTGGCACAGGGTGCCCAGAGCAGCTGTGGCTGCCCCTGGATCCCTGGCAGTGCCCAAGGCCAGGCGGGACACTGGGGTTGGAGCAGCCTGGGACAGTGGAAGGTGTCCCTGCCCATGCCCAGGACCTTTAAGATCCCTTCCAACCCAAACCATTCTAGGATTCTCTCTTATCTCCCTAAACCATCCTGCTTTTCACTATTTCTTGCTTACTCTTTCATGCTTTCTCTATCCTTGATCTCTTCACTCTTTGTTCTGGTGCCAAGGATCCCATCCTTGCTGCTGGCAGCCTCAGTGAGCCTCGATGATCAAACCATGTGTTCTGCTCAGAGCTTGACTTGTAGCTCTCCAGAGTATCAAGAGCTGCACCCAACTGTTGCAATAGGAAGATTTTTTGTTGTGTCATTGAAGTGAGAAGAGCTGGCTGAATTTTTATGAGGGAAATGGATGTTACAGACAGCCTGGTGGGACATGAGAAAATTGTTTTCTTTATTTGATCTTGTTTTTTAAAAACCGAAATCTGAAATGCTTTTCATGGGTGAAACCAAACCTGTCTCACTAAAAAAAAAAAAAAAAAAAGCTGAAGTTTCCAAACTGTTTCTCTACCCAGGGAAAAAGGAGAAGTTCCTGCACATCACTGTATGTGCACATGTACATTGAAGAAAGTTTCTGTTTTAGGAGAACTTTCCTGAGGACAAAAAAAAAATCCCATTTCAACAGTCTGGGCAAGTCTAAATGGCAACATCTCCATGCCAAGCACTCCCTAAATGAGTGGATTTCCTTGGGCAGAGTGGGCTGCTGCAGTGGCAGGGAGCAAGGAAGGAACTTTCCTGGGACGCAGGAATCCCTTCCAGCTGGACATCAGCTGCCAGCAGAGGTTGTTCCTCCCGGTTTTGCTGCTGATCTGCTCCCGAGGATTCCCCAGGCTGCAGCCCCTCTCTGTCGGGGATAGCGGCCGTCACTCAGGTAAGACTGATATCCTTTTTCCCCCAGGTGCTGTAAAATCACACTTTTCCAAGCAGCAACAACAGACTCCTGTGGCAGCACAATGTTTTGTTAAGATTTGTAATGAAGATGATTTTGAGCAGGTGAGCCCCAGAGCAGACAAACATCCAATTTTGGACCTGAGCCCCGACGGTTTGGTGCAAAAGGCGCACACTGAGCAACGGGCAGCCTCTTGTGAATTCTGCTAAAATGGGGGGGGATGAAGCAACACTTCGGAGAACCGGACCCCTTCTCCGGGGTCACTCGCTTCCTGCCGTCTCACCTTCCCCAAAAGCCTCTTCCCCTTTCCCTGGGAAAGAAGAAACTGCCGCGCTCTCCCTGCTTCTCACTTTCACTCCGCTCGGTTTCGCATTCCCTCCGCCAGGCGGAAAAGCCTGCGGAGCTCACGCAGCGCAGCTCCTGCGGCGGGGCCGATCCTGGTTCCGCCCAGCGGGACTTTCCCGGCTTCCTTGTGCGGGCCCGGGAGAGGCAGGAGCGGCGGAGCGGCGGCGCGGGCAGCGCGGCTCCCGCCGGCCCCGGTTTCTATTGTAGGCGGCGCATTCCTCGGGAGGGAGGGGGGCGTGCGCGCCGCCGCCTTCCCACACTCCGCACAGCTCGTATTTAATGGGGGTCTCCATGCAGGGCCGGCGCCACAGGAGGTTTGCCGGTGCCCGGCTGGCTGGCAGGACGAGCCCGGCGCTGCTGCCATGGAGAGCGCGGTGGAGATGGGCCCGGAGGCCGCGCACGGCCCCGGCGCGCAGCTCCGCAGGGACCTGCGGAGGATCCGCTGCGGGCTGCTGCTCTGCCTGCTGGCCGTGCTGCTGCTGATGCTGCCCACCGCCTACCTGCTGCTGGGGAACCTGCGGGCGCCCGGCTCCTGCGGCGGCCAGGTAAGGCACGGGCGCACCTGAGCCCGCTCCTGCCGCGTCCCGCGCCTTCGAGCGGAGCCGTCCTGGAGTTCTTTTCGTGCCCTCTGTGAATTTCTCGTGTTCGAGGGCACCTGTGGGACTTCGCTGGTGCATTCCTTCTTGCTTGCCCCGAGGATAAATCTGATTATTGCTCGTTCTTTTTGACTAACGGCGCCTTACTTTCGCTGAGGTCACAAGCCGAGCACATGACTTTAAAACTTTTATTGCTGTGCTGCAGGGAATGCTTAAAAAGAAATCACTGGTTGGCGGAAATCAGTGTCTCTGCACTGATTTCTGCCAGATTTCTGACGCTCTGGCTCATTTTCCTCCCTTCTTTTGGGTTAAATCCGCGGCTTTCCCTCGCAGTGCCTGACTTCAGGAAGATCCGCTGATGTCAGTGGGTCAGTCACCCGTCCCTGGGCTGACAGCTACAGCTCTGGTGGATTATTTATTATTATTTATGCAAACTTCTGCAGAGATCTGATTTGAGACAGTTAAGGGAGTCTGACCCTAAACTTCGCGTGCTGTTTTTAACTCCCTGTTAAAACTTTCTCTCAATCCGGGGCTCTTCTCAGCTCTTCTCCTTTGCCGGACAGCTGCACTCACTCACTTTGCTCCCAGCCGTGCAAACCTGTGCTGTGTTGCTTCCAACCCCCTTCCGCGCTGCTCCGTTCCTCCTGCGAGTGCCTGTGCCCACGGGAGGCTGAGTCCCGCGGGAATGCCCCATGCTGCTGAACTAAGCTTTGAATTTTAGCTTCAAGTCTGAAGCTGCCCCGTTAATCAGCGAGCTGGTTGCGGGGAAGGGCCCGAGGAAGGGGTGTTGGTTTCAGCGGCCTGGAAGGCAGGTTTGTCCCCTGGCTCCCGTTCAGCCGGGGATGTTTGGGGAGGGTGAGAGCCGCGGCCGTGCCTGCGCTGGCGGCTCCCAGGGCCGCGCTGGCCCCGCTGTGACCCCAGGGCTGCGCTGCCCCAGCGATGCCGAGCTCGGGCTGCAGCATCCTCTGTCTTACCTGGCTCGAACCTGGTGCAGCCCCTCGGGCTGTAAAATCTGGCAGCTCTGTGAGCGTGTGCGCAGTGAGGCTGCCCTGACCCTGGCACTGCCGTGGATTCCAGCTGTAGAAACCCCGGCTGCCCTACCTGCGGGTGCCAGAGCACAGCTTTGCTCAAGGGCTGGGCACGTTCTGAGAGGATTTGGGGGCCTTCAGTTCCAGAAGCGTGGAATTACGGCAGAGCAGAGGCTGAACGTGGAGGAGCATGAAAAGCTGGGTGCTACTCGAGATTGGGGGTAAAAGACACGAGGTGCTTTGGGCAGTCTCTGTGGCTGCTCTGGGTTTGTGTGTGTCCCACAGGAGGAGAACGGTTCAGTCTCGAAACAATCTTGGAGCGGAAGAATAATAAAATGTTAACTTGTTTAATCAACCCAACGCATTCCTGGCTCATAATCCTATCGGCAGGGTTAGCAGATAAAACTATTTTTATGAGTGGGTTTGGCTTCTCAAGGAGAAAAGCGCAATGTAAACGGTGGGAATTGCTAGGCCAGTGTGCATTCCCATGCACCTGCTCCCAATTAGCAACACGTAATGTTTCCACAATGATGTTACGAGGTGATCAGAGGAGTTACGACCTCTGTGAGTCCCAGGGAGGAAGAGGAAAGTCATCGGGGCTGGCCGGGTGCCCGGGGTGCTGTGGGAGGTGCTGCACCTCAGCCGGGCCCTGCCTGGTCCTGATCTTTCATTCACCCTGCTGCTCTCTGTGCTCATTGGTGAGGTCCAGCAGGACAGCACTGAGGGGTGCATGTCTCTGCCTGTGGGGCTGGCTGTGAACTCCCCAAGGAGACCTAGCCCCCAGAAGCCTGCGTGTCTGGGGTGGTTCAGTCCCTGGGAATATTTCTGGGCATAAAAGTTCTCAGGAAAACGTTGTTTTGCGTTTCCTTCTGCATTCGAAGTTTGCTAAATGGGTCCATCCTCATGTGCCCCACTGACAGCTCAGATCAGGAGTTTTGGGACCAGCCACGTGTGGCAGAGCTCTCTGGGGCACTGGTTTTGGGGTGTGGGTGCCCTGGGCACTCTGGGATGAGTGGGCAGCCCCACGTTTGCCCCAGATGAGTATTGGCCTCCTGACCCCTGCAGCCCACGGGAGGAGTCCTCTGGTTGCCTCACAGAGCTCTGCCCACATGTAATTGTCACCTTCTAGTGCTCCGGGGACAGTCCTGGGAGGAGGGAGGGACTCAGCAGGTGAGGAGCAGATGGAGTAAATTCCTGAGTCCTTCCTGGAGCAAGGAGGAGAAGGGAAGCCCGGGAAGGTTTGTGCAACAGGGGTGTGTCCCTGGGTGAGGCGCTTTGGTCATCCCTTCCTGCACCTGCTGTCACCTGGTGCCTCTGAAGGGATGCAAAGTCACCTCTTCAGCTGGAAATGTCCTTTTCAGGAAAAAGCAGGGCAAGTTATGTCATTACAGCAACATGTGTGGGCCCCAGTGTTCTCTCTGTGTCGTGGTACAATGCATCTTGAGTGAATAATTCCAGTCTGGTGATGGTTTTCCCTGGACACCTTCCAGGCCCCCTCCACTGCTCCTTCAGGAAAGAGAAATCACTTTCTTTTGTGCTTCAGTCCAGAGTGAGGAGAGGAAATAGGGGCTTTCAAACCAGAATATGTGGCTTGTGTTACTAGCAGGAAATCTATATTAAGGCCATAGTGATGCCCTGCCAGAGGAAGGGTCATCCTTCCTCAAAGGGAAGCCAAGGTTCGGTCTGAGTTCCCAAAGCCATCAATGGAATGGCACAGGAGAGCAGCTCTGGCTGCCTCAGCATCCCAACGAGCACAGCATCAAGTCCTGTGGCCTGGAGAAGCTTTGGGGTTTATTTTTCATGGCATCCTTGGCATGTCAGGGCCACAAGCAGCATAAAGAGGAATTCCAACCCCTGTCCCAAAGTGCGGACATGCGCCTGTGTGCCAAGTCTGTGCCGTGTCAGCTCTGGAGGAGGGACCTGCTGCAGAGCAGGAGGAACTTGAAAATCCCAGAGGCTCCACCTGGATCCTGCCAGAAAGCTGGCAACCAATCCCAGGAGAGACCTGCCCTCATGGCCTGCCCGTAGAAGAATGAGAACCTCAAAAGGCTCCCAGGTCTTTGGGGAAGGAGAAAGGCCTGAGGAGGAGCAGCAAGCACACCTGGATGGGCCCAGGTGTTGGGATTCCCCTTCCAAAGCCAGCACCAGTTAAATCCCTGCCTGGCCACTGCTGCTGGATGCAGACGTTCCTTGGGGCGCATGCCTTGGGTACAGGCGTCCCCTGGGCAGCAAAATGTTCTGATTGAAGCCAGTTTTTACTAGCACACACCGGTCCCTACCAAAAAAGATCCCAGCCCAGGCCATGCAGCATCTCTGGAGTTAGAAAAATTGGGGTTCATGTACTGCAGATGACCTGCAGAGATCCTCCCTGTGAAACAGTGTTGAAATGGAGTGGATGGAGGAGCTGGGGGTATTTTGCTTATCTCTGCCTGCAGTGCCAGCTGCTCTTCCCATGCCATTGGATATCAGTCCTTCTTTTTGGGTTTAGCAATATCTGGATAGAAATGCTCTGGGGCTTTTGGACATTCGTGGTACCAGAAGCATCCAGAAGCGTTCTGTACACAGCAGTCCCCAGGGTAAACAGAGCTGCCTGTCCAAATATCTGTGAGTCAGATCAAGGTGGGATTTTCAACATCACTCAGTGGTTGGGCTCTCCGCAGTAACCAAAGTGAAAATTGAGGCTGTGAACTTTTCAGAATCACGGAGCAAGAAAGGGAAAAGAGAGAAAAGCACTGATTGTGTGAATGATCTCTCTATTGTCTCGTGCTGCTCAGTTCTCCCTCCCCATCAATGTACAACATCTGTGCCTATTCAGGACAAGTATTACTGACACCTGGTCATTATGCAGCATTGTCTACTGCTAAAACATTTCCTGTAGGAGATTTGTATTTATTTTTACATCCTTACAAGATAGCACAATTACGGAAAAAAAAGAACAGCCATACCTTTGCCCAGCAAGAGAATAATTTCACACCTTGCTCTATCCCCCTACTCTATCTGCTCTGTCCTTCAGCATCTCTGAATGCAGCTCCTGCACATGGAGGTTCCAGCTGGATTTCTTAGGAAACAAGTAAATTTAGGTTTAAACAAAACTTTTTTGTTATCTTTTGTAAAGAAGCAGAATACTTCTTGCTCTCCTTCCCATTTTCCTGCCCCCTCTGTTTGGATTGCAACATCCAAGTTTATGCAAGTTAGCCTTCAGGTATGTAAACAGTTCCACAGAAGTTGCATTCCTAAATGTAGGTTTGGGATTGATTTTTTTGCTGGCTGCAGAATCCTTAGAGAACGGGATCACTAATGAGAATCAGTCATTTGGGAAATATGTAGGAAATGTCACACAAGGGATGTGTAAATATACTCCTAGGTGAATACACCTGGCTGAAAGCAATGGGAGTGTGAGGGAAATCCTTAATTCTGACCTTGTGCTTCCCATCAGGGCAGGGATGGAGCCGGCTGGCTGTGACTGAGTCACATCATCACAGCACCACATGGTTAGTCACCACAGAAAGCCGGACTTTGAAAGTCCTTACACATAATGAAAAGTCTCAGAATGATCTCAGAAATCTCCTGGAGAGCACAGCGCCAATTCTCCCCCAGCCCCTCTCCTCCACTCTGCCAGGAGGCTGCTGGGGCTGGGCCACACATTTCTGTACAGGTGGGCAAGGGAATAAAAACAAAACAAAAGGAGACTTTTCCCTACTGTTTTCCTTCTCCGTTTTTTCCCAACACACTGAAGCAACTGTGTTAGAAATGACTCTTTTCTGCAGGAGCAAACGGATGTTTACTTCCAGTAAAACATTCAACTATCTTTAGGTTTACTGGAGCAGCCAGCAGTCCCAAACTCAAGGCAGGTTTACTCTCCTTCCACAAACATTCCCCTTCCTCAAGCAATATAAATTATTTATTTTCTCCTCCTGCAGTGTTCAAAGCTGTGTGAGACACAGCCAGCAGGAGACAGCTTCAGCATCTACATACTAATATTATTTCAGCCTTTTATTGGGCAAAGTGCCTCAAATCCTTCACTACGGGCTGACCAGGGGCAGGTCATTCCGTTTATTCCGTTTATTCAGTGTGGTTTTGGTGGCTGCCCATAAAACACACCATGCCAGCCCTGTGTGTCCCTGACAGACATTCTGGGATGGGGGTTCCTGACAGCCCCGAGGGTCAGTCCCGAGGGTCAGTCCCGAGGGTCAGTCCTGAGCGTCAGCACAACCCAGGCTGCTCCACAGGCTGCTTCTCACAGCCTTGTGAGGCTGGATGCAGAGGCAGCCTCCCTCAGCCTCCCTCAGCCTCCCACAACATCCCTCAGCCTCCCTCAGCCTCCCACAACATCCCTCAGCCTCCCTCAGCCTCCTACAGCCTCCCTCAGCCTCCCTCAGCCTCCCTCAGCCTCCCTCAGCCTCCCTCAGCCTCCCGCAGTGCTCTCCCTCCGGCGCTGCCCCGGCAGCGCGGGGCCGGCCCCAGCCCGGGCCGTGCCGGGTGCCTGGGGAGGCGCAGCAGGAGACTCAGGGCACGGTGACAGGCACAGTCCCTCGGTGACCCGGGGCCGTGTCCTGCCGGAGGGGAACGGGAGTGTTCAGCTCCAGAAGGGAATTGCAGAGGAGAGGAAGGCTGAGCTGCGGGCTCAGAGTGGCAAGAGCTCATCCCGCAGCTGCTCCCTTAGATCGGCTTCTGTCTCCCCAGGAAGTCACCCAAAATTCCAGGCAGACCTAAGGAACGGGCTTAGTCTGGAATAAGACAGGTGCAGGACAAAAGGCAGGTGGAGCTGACCCACCTCAGCCTCTTGGTTGGTGTTGTGGGGAGCCTTTGCTCCTGTAAAGGCCCAGGGCTGCCCTGCCTCGAGGAGAATCTCTCACCTTGCTGGGCAAGGGTTGAGGGGCAGGAGAGGCTCCAAGCAGCAGAGGGGCTCCAGCAGTGCTGGAACAGAGTCCCCAGCCCCGCGATGGCTGATTCACAGTGGCCACTCTGCTGCTGCTCTCCCAGTTATGCCAAGGGCTTGTCCAGCCCCAGAGTTTAACAAACCTGCCCCAGGGTCCTGGAACCCTTTCAGAGATGAAGGCAGTTCTAAACCAACAGCAGAAACATCTTGCAAAGTGAAGCAAAGACTTACCAGGGCTCACCTTTTTCCCGAAATGCTCCATCTGAATTCACTGACATTACTGCATCCGTTCCATGTTCCGGCATAATTCCTACCAGACCCTCTGAGCTGACTGCCTGTCACTCTGCCCTGCAGGTCACCGAGGAGAGGGCCTCTCACTTTCTGAAGCAACGAGCAGTAGCTGCGGGTGAGTTTGCCCCCGTTTCCCCTCGGGGTGCTGCGCTGTGGCAATCCCAGCACACTCCTCCCCGCCGCCCTCTGCCCCCACCACCCCTATCCCTGCCCAGACAAAGCAGCCAGGGCACACCTGGGTGAGAAGATGCAGGGAGAGAACTGGGGCCAGAGTGAAATGGGAGCGTTTCTAACCCCCGGGCTGTGAAAGCTGTGCAGGCACAGGCTCCCCCCACAACTCTGCAGGGTCACTGGGGCTCCCTGAACAAGCACAAGCAGGGATTTGGGAGCCCACGCTCCTCACACTTCGCCCTCCAGCAGTTCAGGACACGGCCACAATGGGCCCTGTTGATGCTGCAGCAGGTCTGACAAACTCCCTCGTTTGCATTTTATTACCTGGGGGGTGTCAATAAGAGATCTCTGCAAATAATTCCTGACTCAGACTTCTGCAGAGAGGGAGAGGGCCGGCACTCATGGGCATTAATCACCACTCACATTTTGCTCACTTAGGAAAGGTTCTTCCCCCAGAGGGTGCTGGCACTGCCCAGGCTCCCCAGGGAATGGGCACGGCCCCGAGGCTGCCACAGCTCCAGGAGCCTTTGGCCAGCGCTGCCAGGGATGCCCAGGCTGGGGTTGTTGGGGGGTCTGTGCAGGGACAGGGGCTGGGCTGGGTGATCCCTTCAGTCCCTTCCAGCTCAGGAGATTCTGTAATTTTATTCCTGAATAGCAGCAAACATCCTCACACCATTTTTTTTCCCTTTCCCCTCAGTTACGGACGCGCTTTCGAGTGCAGAGAAGCCACGAGCTCACCTGACAGGTAATTCTTGTTCAGAACTAAAGCCTTTCTACAGCAGATGTTGTGGTTCGCTACCCTTGGTCCATGTGGGTCTGATAGGAGCAGGTGTTGCAGGGAACGTGGGGGACATAAAGACCAGCTTTGCCTTGTTGAGCACGCCAGACTGAGTGCAGTGTGTGTGTAGGAAAGGGCCCACGAAGGACACAGCTGACACAAATGTCACCACCTTTCCAAGCTGCTTCTTTCACTGAATGAGCAGCTTTTGTAACTGAACTGAAATAGGTGCCTGATGTCCCAATGGTCTGCTGAATCCTCCAGAAAAGGCAGGGGAAGGTGCCCAAGTGAGCCCTTGTGGAGCAGTGAATGAGCAAGAATTACAAGTTTTGGAGCAAAATCAGGTCAAATCAGGCTAGTTTTATTTTATTTTTCTGCAAGACCTGACTCGGACCACACACACCATATTCCCATAAATCCTGCCCCCCTTTTCCGGTGAGATAATCTCTGACACATTTCAGAACAAGCAGGGAAAGGGTTAATGCTAAGCTGAGCCCTCCAAGCCTTTGTCTTGTGGTAGGAAGGTGTCATCATAATGTCCTATCACAGGACGGGCTGCCAGGCCTTCCCAAAGAGCTTCCATGCCTCTCCAAGAGGTTTCCATGCCTTCCCAAAGAGCTTCCATGCCTCTCCAAGAGGTTTCCATGCCTTCCCAAGAGGTTTCCATGCCTTCCCAAAGAGCTTCCATGCCTCTCCAAGAGGTTTCCATGCCTTTCCAAAGAGCTTCCATGCCTTTCCAAGAGGTTTCCATGCCTTCCCAAGAGGTTTCCCTGCCTTCCCAAAGAGCTTCCATGCCTCTCCAAGAGGTTTCCTTCCCTTTCCAAGGGCCTCTCCAAGGTCCCCATCTCACCACCTCACCCCTGAAGCTGTTACCACAGCAAGGACATTGCCCTTAGACATCCCCCATCCTCACCAGCTCCACCCACGTGGAAAATTCAGGTATTCCCAGTAAAAAGTTCCTGTCTGGCTCCAGTGTGGATGGAGCAAGAGCCAAAGGGTTTTCCAGCTGGCCTGATGCCATTTCTTCCTCTCCAAAGTACAGCTCACTGCAGAGGCTTCCCCAGCCCCTGAGTGTTGCCCCGGGATGCACTTTGTAACCTGGAGAATGCAGGAAGTGCTGGGATGCTTCCCACAACCCCAATCCACCTCCGGGGTTCAATCACTCCAGCTCAGGGCTGAGGTATTTCCCAGCAGAGTTTTCTTTCCTTAATCCACCAGCTCCTTCCTGATGCCCATCCTTGGTGCCTTTCCCTTTGGCACAGGGGTTTCTGGAGCTCCAAAACTGACCTGTGCTTGTCCACCACCACGTATTTGCTTTAGTGCAAGTTTTAAAGAGCAAGAGGACCGTGTCTGCTACTATAAGATTTTGTTTTTCCAAGTCCCCATGGCAGAGAGATCCAGAGGTTCCAGTGACTCAGAGGAGCAGCCAAAGCCCTGCTCTGCTGCTGGGAACTTCCCTGGGTTGCACAAAAGCCCAGCTGCCACAGGGAAACACCCAACAGTTTTCTCCAAATTTCCTCAGCCCCCGTATTTACCATGGTTTGCCATCATTCCCAGGCAGCCTCCCTGGGACTGTGCCCATCCTCTTTAGCATTCCACTGAGGGCCAGTCACTGCTGGCCATAGAAAGGAGCAAGAAAAGGGGAAAACTAAGGGAATTTTCCCTCTCCTTTCTGTGCTGTGCAATGTAGTCATCAAGGAACCCAAGATCTATGGATTACCTTTGACTCTTTTTTAGCCTGAACTTATTCCTGGTGCTTCTCCCTATGGCAATGAGGTTCCCAGCTTAACAGCACTTTGCAGGCAGAAAATATTTCCTGTTATTTTCAACTCTGTGCATAGTAATTTCTTGGGTTCTGCCCTGGTTTCCTCTACTCAGAAACCATGACTTGTGCAGAGAAAGTGTAGAAGGAGTAATTATTCTCCTGATCTTTATTACATTCCCCCACCTCAGGTGCCTTTTTCAAGGTGAAGGTGGCAGACTACAAATCCTAAATTGTAGGAAATCTCTTCCACACCTTTATTCTGTCTTTTTGTAGTCTTAGGCACACCTATTGTGAAGGTGAGAGCAGAGGAGTGAGAGGAATGAGAATTAGATAGAGTTCTTTGGGAATGCACTGATTAATTGGCAGTAGTAAAACAGCTCCATGTTTTGGTGCTTGTTCTTTATGATAAATATTCCAGCTACTCTCGGCCTTTTTAACTCACACTGAGAATTTTCATTCATCCAAACTGGAATTGAGACCTGCCCTCCCTGATGACTTTACCTGCTGAGATGTGCCAATACCCAGCTCAGACTCCCCTCCAAGCCCATTTTCTCACGTGCATGTTTATTTGGGGTTCTCCTTGCCTTGCCATCATACCCTCCCCACTTATTTGGTTGGATTTGGGGCCACGATTCAGGGCAGTGCCTGTTCCTTCTTGTCACCAGCCTGTGGCACAGTGGATGACCAATGCTGCGGGACCTGGCTCACGCTCCTTGTGCTGCAATGGTCCCAAACCCACCTCTGAATCTGGCAGAGCATCATTCCTGCTTCCAAATTGCCTTTATTAAATCCTCAGGGCATGAACTTGAGCTCCAGAGACCCTGCAGACACAGGACCTGCACCATAAGGGCTTCACCACAGGCTCCAGTCTCTTGCTGAGACTCAGAGTTCAGGATTGGGCTCTCTCACTGGTGCTAAGAACTGCAGAAACCCCACAAATCCAGCACAAAATATATCCCAAATCTGACAGGCAACAGGGATTCTCTATCAAGGGACTGAACCAAAAGAGATTTGGTGGCAGGAGAATTAAGGGATGCCAGAAATTTATAGTGTGTAAGAAAATAGAAGGAACTATGGCAATGAATCCCTTATTAAAAGCAGATTTTAATTCCTTCAAGAATTAGCATCACAGGTGTATTTGCAGGAAGCAGGGCTCCAGACTTTAGGAAATAAATAAATAAATGGCAAGTACAAAGTACAGCTGCTGCTGGAAAAGGAGCTGTGCCGTATTAAAAACCACTTAAGCATTAATTTTATTCTCCTGACTGTTACTGAAAGCATGAGGAAAAGTAATTAACTTGAAAATAGAGAGTATCAATAGAGATTCTCCCTAAGAGGGAGGAGAGGGAGGTTAAAGCTGTGAAACCTAACTAATTGTACAAGTTAGGAAGTCATGTAGTTCATTTGAGATCTTACTACATTCTCTAACTAATAAAACATATTTTAGAGCTAATATAAAAATGCATTGTGGAATTCAGTGTCATTGACATTTGAAATGTGTCATTCTACATGAAAAGAATATTTCACAGGCAGCTTCTCCTCAAGTTTCCTCCAAAATTCCAGAGAATAGAGCTCAGGACATTTTCTGGAAGTATTCTGATCTTTCCTCATCCCTCCCACCTCAAACAAGATTTCCTCTGCTCTCTGAGATGTGTTGCTCCAAGCTCTTGCAAAGCTTAGAGCGATCCAAAGCCAGCTGAGCTTTTCCCAGGATTCAGAGCAGTCCTGAGGTGGATGCAGATGAAGGCAGACCAGGAGCACTTTGACTTTCCTTTATTCCCCTCTCTGTGTCAAAGCTCCACTGTCTTTAACCTTATAATACTTCTATAATTTAGCTTTCCTTGCTGCCACAATCCCTGTCTGTCTTCCCCTTCCCAGAAATACTTTCCTCATCCACTTTGCCTCCTGGGAAAAGATCAGAAGGATTTGATCCTCCAGCAGCACTAAAAAAAAAAAACCAAGCCATTATTTTGTTGTGCTACTCAGAGAATATAAAAGGAATTGCACTCCCAACACCCTCCTGTCTCCTCATAGATTATTTATTGTAAGAAAAGAGGGAAACAGATGCCACTGGGACATGAGCACATTCCTTTTTCTGAGTCTCATTTCACCCAGAATAGACCTAATGGTTATTGCCAAGGGAATTCCAAAGCCTTCCCTCACCTGCATTCCATTTCCCACACTTCCCATGCACCACCCCCCCCCCACCCTTCCCCAAATACTGAATAAAAATCAACTTTAAACATTAACACAAGCTCATTAGAAATGTCTCCGTTCCTGGAACTCCGTTCCCTCAGTCTTTTCCCCTGCAGCCTGGGAAGCACCCTCAGCTTGGATCAGACTGATGCTGGGGTCAGGACTGGAGCTCTGCTTGTAATCAGCTCACCACATGGTTGGGTAAAAAAATGTCTGGAGGAATGTTGAGGCTGCCTCCAAACATAGTATTTTGTTCCAGAAAACCATTAAAGAAAGGAAAAGGGGAAAGAGAGGGATAAAAATGGTTAAAAATATAATGTGCTGCTTTGGAATTGGACCTCTTGAAGCACAGTGGGGTCTTTGGGGTTTTTGCTAAAATCCAGTGATCGTTGTAAACCAAAAGCAATTCTACAAAAGACATCCTTGAGTGCTCTCAGGAGGAGAAGCTCAAGACAAGGGCTGAGAAAGCTCGAACCCCTTAGGAAGAGGCTTGGCAGGAGGAGAAGTCCAAGTGCCTCGGTGCTTGGTGACACACCGTGGTGACCAGGGTGGACATTTTGCAAGCTCAACAGTGTCTTTCTAAGAAACAGAATTGCAATCCACCCCTGCTGAAGGTAAAGAAGGTTTAGAATTTCCTCTTCCTGTCCCCAGCCCTTAGGTACAAGCATGGTACAAGTGTCACAGTGCTGGTGTCACTTAAGGACAAGGTTTTCACTCTGGAAGTGGGTGAGATGGGAAGGTAAAGCCATCTCCATTGCTTCCCAGTGCCAGGAGACTCAGCCTTGAGGAAGGACAGCTCATCCTTCGGGGTCTGACCCACGACCAGGACCCCCAGGCACAGTTTACACCGCCAAGATCTCCCCAAAGCGCCCTTGGCTTTCAGTCCTGACAGCTCAGATCTGGACACCCTGTGGGCACCCAGCTGTCCTGCAGCCCCTTCAGCTCAGTTTCCAAGCTGTGAAATAAGGACACTTTGCTCACCCTGTTGAAGTTCCTCTCCCTTTGGAGCAGGGATTTCATGTCACACCCACACTCCTGGCTGTGGCAAACTCTCTCACCCGCCCTCCTCTCCCTCTCTCCCTGCTGCAGTGAAGAAGCAGGACCTGGCCAGCACCGTGGGGAGCCACCTGCCCATCCTGCAGTGGGAAGACAAGCGAGGCCTGGCCTTCACCAAGAACAACCTGAGTTACTCCAGCAACGCCCTGGTGATTCCCGTGTCCGGGGACTACTACGTGTACGCTCAGGTCACCTTCCGAGGGCCCGTGGAGAGCAGCCACAAGCCCAGCTCTGTCACTGAGATCATCACCAAGGTCACTGACAGCTACCCCGAGCCCACCCAGCTGCTGACGGGCACCAAGACCCTCAGTGAGAACAGCAATGGTTGGTTCCAGCCCATTTATCTGGGCGCTGTTGTCTCCTTGGAGGTGGGAGACAAGCTGATGGTCAACGTGAGTGACATCAAGCTGGTGGATTACACCAAGGAGCACAAAACGTTCTTTGGGGCCTTTCTGCTGTAGGGCCCTGGCAGCAGCTGCTGGGGGATCCCTCAAGGGTCATCAGGGGGACCTCGGATTTTGGCTTTGTGGGCGCGTGTTGGGGTGGGATCTCTGCTGTTTTCCTTCTTCTTCTTCTTCTTCTTCTTCTTCTTCTTCTTCTTCTTCTTCTTCTTCTTCTTCTTCTTCTCCTTCTTCTTCTTCTTCTCTTCTTCTTCTTCTGTGCCATCACTCCCCTGCAGCTCGCTACAGCCCTAATTTAATGGGTAGGGAAAGGTGAGGCTGCAGGTTGAAGTGAAATAAACCCCCACACAAAAAAACACAACCAAAAAATAACTCAAAAACTAACTCAAAAAAAAAAACCAAAAACAACAAAAAAAAAACCCCAAAATAAACCAAAACAAAAAACACAACAAAAATCTAAAACAAACAAACCAAAGCCAAAACAGAAAAATGAAAGTCATATTGCAGGGGGAAAAAAAGTATTTTTGAAAGCAAAAGTTGAAAGTTCTTCAAAACTTTGAAAGCTAAGGAGGAATGGTTCATACCTGTGGGTAGGAATTTTCATCTTGAATATTGAGCTAGGCTATGTCACTAATTCCACAATCAATGTGCAATTTCCTCAACTCAAAAAAAAAAAAAGGGGGGTTGAGCTTTCTCCAGCACTTCTAGTGTAGTTTTGCATGACCCTTCTTCAGATTCTCATTTCTAAAAGGTAATTACTTCTCATAATTTCTTTAAGAATAGATTTACTCAGTACTTTGCACTAACATAAAGCTCAGGTTAATTATTAACTGCTTCATTAATCCCTTCCAACTACCCTGAAAAGTAGATTAAAATTATATCTTGTGCTTTGCAGAAGCTACTTGATATTTTTGGTTTTTCCAAAAATTTGTTTACAGTTCTCTAAGTCCATATACAGTCTCAAAATATTCTGGAAAAGATCTAGGGAACACACAAAACACTTTCTGTTCCAGCATGAAAGTGGAATGTCCCCTCCAGGTCCTAACTTTAGATAACAGAAAAAAAGAACCAAGGTAGAGAGAGACATAGAGCAAAATTTTGCACACTTCTAAATCAGCCACCGAAATTTTGGGAGAAAACCTCTGCAATGTTTTTCTTTCCATTATAATTAATGCAAAGCAAATGCAGCTAAAGAAATCACTGCTTGGGCTCCAACCTCTGCTGATGGTGGCCCCTGACCCCAAGGGACTCCCCAGCCTTGCCCTGGGTGAAGGTTGGCCACCAGTTGTCCCCACACGAGGTGAGAAGATCCAAAGGCACCACCTTGGTGGAGCTCAGGGGTGTTTAACTTCCCACCTTGCACTTACTCATTTCTGTAGTCCTTTCTGTCTCTCAGGGAGATTCCCATTTTTCCCTCCCCTCCTGCAGCAAACACCTCTCCAGCAGTGGCTCAGGATCTTCATGGGTTTGGACTTTCCACCCTGAACAGCCCCGAGGTCTCACAGGAAGCACCCACCTCCCAACCATCAGGCTCCCCTCTCTTGGATTTCCTCCATTTTCCCACTTCTTGCCCAGAAATAACAGCAAGGCTTTGTTGCCTAAGCTGATGTCTCCACTCAAAGCCCCAAGCCCCGCTCAGTGTTGGGGAGAGGCTGAGGTGGGGAATGGCAGCCCTAGGGGTGAGGGGTTGGGTCTGGAGAGCTGAACTGGGCGGAGGCTTTGTAGTGGAGACAGCCCCGCGTGTGGTCCTGCAGCTTGGCCCACGGCAAACCCCTTCCCTCCAGGAGACCGTTCATCGCTCTGGGAAGGTCTGTGGGAGCTGACAAGGAGAAGTCAGTGGAGCAGCTGGAGCAGGGAGAGAGGCCAAGGAGATTGGGAAGGGAGGAGAGGAGCAGGGCAGGAGGAGGGAAGGTCCAGGGAACTCCAGGAGCTCTGTGTCTTCATGTCTTGGTGTAAGGACTTTCCTGCAGACATGAAGACTGGCAGGTCTTTTGTGGTAAATCATCTCAAAACGCTGCTTGTTGCCCATTCTTCCCTACCCTGCCATTCCTAGATCCCACAGCGTCAGTCCTTCCCTGTTTTAGGCACATCACAGCAACCAGGACTTTACCACCCTGCCCTGCCCTCTTTTCCTCTGTGGGTGTCCTCTTGCTTCCAGATTTTCGTTGAGTCTCATCACTGAGTGTTGGCCCCTGGCACAACTCTGCCTATTTGGGGACCTTGACAAATTCCCTGCATCAAATCTCATCCCAGTTTGGCTTCCCATCCTTTCTTTGACTCCTCCTTCCCCCCACCCACATCTCAGCTGTCCTCTTGATCCCTTGCTCATCCCTGCCTTCCTGGCCCTGTCCATTAGGTCCAAGGACACTTCTTTATCCAAAAGCCAATTTTTACACTCAATTTCTCCAGCACACAAAGAAAACTGACATCTCAAAGTAGGTTTGGAATAGAGAAAGTAAATTGAATTATCCTGCAGGCAGACGGAAACACCCTGAGTCAAGGGATCCTCGTATGGTCTTTACGATCCAGATCACTTCCATCTTGGAGTCCTGGTTCCTATTTTGTCTGCACCTGCTCAGCCTAGTTTTTTAAGCTGGGTCTGGAGCAGTTATTCCCCAATTATCCATTCAGTGCTTAGCACACATGACCTCAGCCCACTTCTGGTGATCCAGCTCCTTTTCAAGGCTCTTCTTCCTGCTCAGAGACCCCCCAACCAGGGTAAAATCTGTTGAAATCCCCCATTCTTGGAACTTCTAGACAAAATTATTATTCCCTGTGAAACTCTGAGACTTTCCATATCTCAGATTTTGTGAAGTGTTCCCTCAACACCTCACCTTGAGTCTTTGATCACTTGGTTGTGTGCCCAAAACAGGATCTGAACTCATGAAAACACAACATTTGCAGCTTTTGGAATATGTAGAGCACTTTAGGTGACCAGCACACCAAAACAGTGTGGTCAGTCCCATAAAAGAAGATTTGAAATCATCTTTCCAAGGCAGGTGATTCCCAGCAATTAGGCAGGAAAGCTTCTGCAAAGGGCAAAATAGGGTGAATTTGGTTTATCCTTGGAGGAAATTGGAGGGGAAATTCTCTCTGTTCTGGGATAAATGCAGTAATTCAGCTTTTCTTTACTATGAATGAGGTGATTGTTCTGAGGCCACAAGGCAATCCTGATAGGCTGGGACAGCAGATTTCCAGGGAAACTGTATCCCAAGGCATCATCACTCAATCCTGGTGTGCTGAACGATGGGAATTGTGAGGGCTGGGGAGAGGAGTGGGAACGCAACATTTGGCATTCAAGGAGCCTTCTGTGGGATATCCACGCACACACACATCTATAGATATATATATTATGTGTGTGTGTGTGTGTGTGGATATTCTATAAAGTCCCAGGAAGCCCCCTGGCAATAATGAGCCTTTTCTAGCACATTATTTGTGTCCACTGCACACTAAAGATGAATTTCACCAGCAAAACATTGCCTGGTGCAGCGCCATTCCAGGTGTGATTCTCCTGATCCATAATCCATAGAAATATTTATTTTAGTCCAGTTAGAGCTTTTGCACCCCATTACCCACACCAGCTTCAAGCACATTTAGCACACATTATATAGGAAATAAAACAGTATATGTGGCATTACTTGTTTTAAAGTGGTGCAGGCATATTGATCCCCACATGTATCCTCATGGAAATTCTCTTTATTCCCTTTTCCCCCCCCTTTTCAGTGCTAATAATGTTACTGTAACAGTGACCAGCACATAAAATAAGTGTTCAGAGGCTGATTCTGGCCCTGTTTTATATTAGATATTCCTCCACGGAAGTCCAAGGCATGAAGTCAGAGTAAAGCCACTTCAGTGAGACAAAAGTCAAGCTTAAAGGGAAATAGCTCCAAGAAACTGAACCTAAACTGTGGATTCTCAGACTTTTTTTTTTAATAAGGACACGAGCGTTCGCAGAAATTTGTGTATGTTGAGTTAAAAATGTTAAGCATTTCTGGAGATATGAAAATGGCCAGGCATCAGCATTTTCAATTAAATGAGAAGCTGATGAGATCTGGTCATGGGAATCGATGACCTTTAAGTCTGTGGTCAAGCTGAACATGTGCTTTGTTTTGGGGGGCTGTGAAACTAAAACCATTATCAAAAAAAAAAAAAAATTAAAAGCAATCTGGAGGAAAAAGGGTGAAATAGGCAGCTCAGGCTGAATGAGGAAAAACATATGATTTCAGGTTTTGATCCTTCCATTTCTTAGGAAAAAGAACCCAAAAGCACGTTTCAGAACAAAACCACTGAAAGAAGAAGTATCAAATTATTATTCTTTTTTAACAACTGCTCAAAATATTCTAGATCTTAGGGGTTGTCTTCTTCCCTAACCTCTTTCATCTCCTAAACACTAACACTAAACACAACCCAAATTCATCAAAGAGTTCATTACCTACCTTCCTTTCCCCTTAAAAACTGAATATTGATAAATAAGCATTAACTTTCTCACCATGTACATGCAGAAGTAAAATTTAGTAAATTTTAACCAAGGTATAAAGAAAACAGCTCCAATCCTGCCAACATTTATTTGTGCTGAATGTAGCCCCGAGCACGTGGCTGAAGGGGCTCATGGTAAAAACCAGCTCCTCTTTGGTGGACAGGAGGAGTAAAATCTGTATGCCTCAAATTAAAAGTGGATAGAAAGTTTAATTGTGTTTATCCTCAGCACTTTTCCAAATCAAGGAGTGACAGCAGGGACTGTCCAGCACAGGGGTGTTGGCAGGATCAGTGTCCACAGGCTCCAAACATCACCCAAAAAGACGCTGCTGAGATTATTTTGGATGTGACAGGGCAGGGGATGTGATGAGCAAACCTCTCTACAAAGGGGGTCCCCAGCCAAGCCCAACAGATTTAGGAATTCACTTGAAAATTTCAACACAATATTGCAGAATTTTGCAGGAATCTTGGTTTTTTCACCCCTCTATGGCACAACTGACCACCCTGTCCCTTGTTTTATTTATCTTGTGAGTGGCCTATCATTTCAGGTGAGAAATGAGGAGAGAATTCATTCTTTAGAAGAATCAGAAAATGTCAAGGATCTTTGCCCAGATGTGGGTGTTACACACCAGTAATAGCATTTTGCTAATGTAAGGGATTTTCTAGAAGGGATTGTCTTTTGTCTTGTGCCTCAGCACTGAGATGTATCTTTACCACAAGAACTGACTTAGCTTCTTTATATTTTCCCAAGTTTTATGATAATAAAAATGCAGCTTAACAAATGTGACCGCTTTTGATCCCGGTCCCCTTCCCAAAACACTAATCACAATTAAGAGTGACCAATTTATGCAGCCAGGCAGTGCTGATGTATAAGAAACCAGTTTGGTTGTGTGTAGATGTGTGAATAATCATTATTTTCTGCAGTTAGAGGCCCCTCAGCAGAGTGAAATCGGGTCCAGACTTTCCCCTGGGAACTTAGAGACACTTGCACTTCATAAGGCAGAAACCATACACAAAAACACCTCAGCATTTTGGGAATCCCGTGTTCCCAATTGCTCAGCTCCTGGCTGACAGGCACAACCCAACAGGAAATTTTGGCCAAATGAGAGTCCAAGTGAAGGCAGCAGAGCCCTGAGCGCCCCTAACCCTGTTCTAGCTCCAGCTTTGCTGTCCTTACCCTCCCAGCAGAACATCAGCAGCCCCTGGATATTTATTCCTCAGCCTGGCTGCCGTTATCTTCAATTCCTCTGCTGCCAAGAATGCAAATTCCTTTCTTTCCACCCACAAAACGGATAGGCACTCTCCCATTGGCCAGATTATTTCTTACTCTCAAAATTTGTTTTGTTTTCCTGGCTTGAACTCGGAGTACCACATCTAAATTGCTTCAGAAGAGGTTTCTGGGGAAGGGCTCTGTGCTCTGGCTCCAGGAAGGTTTTCACTGGGATACTCTGATGGAGGACATTTGTTTCCCCTGCTTTCCACCCACTTGCAAATGCCTGAGAGGTTTTGTTAACAGCCCCTGTAGATCAGCCAGGACTTGATTAGACAGTGGGAATGAGGCTGCTCTCCCCTGTGGAACCAAAGCGATGTTATTTGCTGTTATGTTGGTTTTTTGTTCTTTTTAATCCAATATCTACCTCACATTTAGCAAAAGCAAAACAGGATTTTATTATTATTATTTTCTATTTTAACTCGAGCAGAGCAGAATTCAATTTCACTGCCATTTTACTCCGTGCTTTGCACATTTAGGGTAATAACTTGAGATTCTTTGTGGTCTAAACACACTGAGTGTGAGCACTGTGCTGCACTTTGGCTTCCTTTAATCATATAAAAGGTGTCTGCTCTCAATAAATCCAGAGCAGAGGAGGAGAGAGGCACATGCCTGGAAGGCTGCATGTCCTAGGGAAGGTGGGGATACCAGATGTGCTTCTCTCCCAGGCTGGAGAGGGATTTTTGTGGTGTTTTTCTGGGTGAAGATGACCCAGGCATCCGGTGAAAGGGAGAACCCCACTGCTCTCACTCTGGGGTGGGTGGATAAATCTTTATGGGCAGGATTCCTGCAGGCTTTAATGTTAAATACACACATGGACACGAATCCTGAGGTGAGGGTGACCTCACTCTCATCCTAGGAAGTTACTCCAGGAGATCCTTCCTCCAGAGCAGGACACTCCCCAGAGGAGCTGGGCATTGCCAGCTCTCCCCTCGTGGCTGTGATGCCCAACCACAGCTGGATTGGACCCTCTCAGCTCTGTCCCCCTTCTCCCAGCTGGGGACAAGATCCCTGGGAATACATCCAGCTCTGGGGCTGCCTCTTGTGTCCCCATGGAGGATGCAGCATGAGCTGAGACGAACTGGTTTTCCCTCCCAGGAAGGTCCAACACTAAAAATCCCAGCTGAGGGACAGGGATGTGTTTTCCATCCCCCCCAGCATCCAGCCAGGTCCCCAAAGGGAATGAGAGCTCCACTTCCATTTCTCTGTGAGTCCTGCTGCCAGCACTGGGTACAGCTCTCAGAGCATGAACTTTGCAGTGACACTTCCAAATTCCTGTTTCCCCTTTGTTAAATCCCTTGGAACAACATGAAAAGCATTGCCTGGGAGATCGTAACCCAGTTTATTAAGCAACATAAGTCAGCAGTGTCAGGGGTTTTTGCTGAATTATGAACTAAAATAGCTTTCCAGCTGCTCTCATTCTTGCACAAATTTCCTTATGTTCTGCCATTGATTGTAGAGTTTTATATTAAAACGTCAAAAAAGGCACTGAAAATGTTTGCTGCATATTTATTGGTACTGTACATAGAGATGTCTTAATTTTATGGAAGAGAAATTGTAATATTCATGGTATAAAGTTTAAATCTATTATACTTGATGCTATTTCTTTGGGAAATTAAGTTTATAGATAGTTCTTCAAAATGTTCTTTATGTCTTAAAGCAAAAAAATAAAAGTAATTGGATTCATATTTATTCCTGAGTAGTTTTTTATTCTCATAAGCACCCACCAAGTGCTCTATTCACAGCTGGGAAGGGCAGACATTTCCCCATGTCAAAGTTTATCGTGTGTTATAAATGCACAGGTTTGGGGGGGTTTTATATAAATTATTAATTCCATTCAGGGTACACACAAAAAATTATTAATCCTGGCATTTCCAGAGCAGTGAAATTAAACCCTGTTCATGTGAGGACAAGATTCAGACATTTCCGCGAGCCTTTAAAGGCTTTAGAGAATTTTGTTTCAGTCTCATCTGACTGAGTAATTTTCAATTTCACAGGTTCCTTTTTTAGTCTCCAGACACAACTGAATCTCATCTACATTTCTAAGGGTGCCCAAGTACCATTTCTAATGGTACCCCTCAAAAAAAAAAAACCCAAAAAACCCCCACAAAACAACAACAACCAAAAAAAAAAAACCAAAAAAAAAAACCCCACAACACAAAAAACCACAACCCCCCCTTAGAGATAAGTACTTTGCCTTTGAATGAGAAACTCCCATTTAGCTGCTTTTTACTCAACAACAAGGAGACTATTTAGTAAAACCTTTCTGTGTTTTGGGATTTCTTTAGAATTTCAGAACACTGGAACAGAACAGGATTTATGATTCAGAAAGTAGGCCTTTATGGGGATTAGCCATAGTGCTAACTCTCACAATAGGCTCCGTTGGACCAAGACCATAAACTGCTATTTCTGTAAACAGAAACAAACCAAGAACAGAGGGAAAAATAGTTCTGCTTTCCACGGCGACAGCTTTGGCTGATGGGTGTCAGCGGAGGGAACAGGGGTGGCTCCCAGCTGCAGTCTGGAATTTGGGTGCGGGCATGGCTTCTTCCAGAGCCTAACAGTGATGGGTTGACCCTGTCAGGGACCATCTCCCTTCCTCAGTAAATTCCAGAGGTCTCAGAAGTAGGAATCCCACCCTGACCCTCATTCCTGGGCTGAGCCAGACGCTGTTGGGGCGGGAAGATGTTTGTAGCATTTCCCAGCAGCAGAGCCTGAGGCCGGCTCCTGCACCAGCTCTCAGGGCTGCCCCTTTCAACAACTGGCACAAAACATTCCCGCCCCTCCTGCCTCAAATACGAGAATAAACTCATTCATTCAATGCTAGAGCACTGCCAGGAGGGGAAAGGGTTCAGCATTCCCTGCTGGCGGCCCAGGCACACCAACATCTCACCGGGATTGGGTTCCTCCCTGCAGACAGGATGTGCAGGCACATTCCTGCCTGCAGGGGATGGGATCCATCACCAGGCAAACCCCTGCCAGGGCACGGCCAGCTGGGGAATCACACAAACCAGAGCTTCTGCCCTGCTCCCAGCAGTGAAATGCTTCCACAGAGGCACTGCTCGTGGCCCAGCCCTTCAGCAGGATGACTTCACTGGGTGAAGAAAAGGAAGTGGGGCATCTGTATGGAAATCAGGGGAATCTCTAGAGCAAAAACAAGGAGATATGAAACATCTTTTTGTTCCAGAAGTGGGGCTGTTCCTGTCTGCTGCCAGATTGTCTGGTGAGAAAGTAGGAAAGGAGTTACAGCATGGGCAAAACTCCAGTATCTGTGTGCAAATCTGGAACCTCAGTCCCTGGGGCTCTCACAACCTCACACATGGTGGCATCTCATTGGTATCCCCTCAGAATTTTTCCCTATAAAACTCTTTAATAGAGGAGATGGGCTAAGGAGGATGGAAAAGGATCTTTTCTTCACCCATCAGCTGCAGACAATTCTCACATAAGTTAAAAGCTTCGGAGCCAATCAGTGTCACACCTGGCCAATCATGCCCTGGCCTGTATCAAAAGTTGAGGCCAGCAGGACCAGGAGAGTCATTTTCCCTTTCCTGGGCACTGCTGGGGCACCTCGGGTGCTGTGCCCAGCTCTGGGCCCTCATAGCAACGGGGACATGGAGGGGCTGGAGCATGTCCAGGGTAGGGAACAGAGCTGGGAAGGGGCTGGAGCACCAGGAGAGGCTGAGGGAGCTGGGCAAGGGGCTCAGCCTGGAGAAAAGGAGGCTCAGGGGGGCCCTTGTGGCTCTGCACAACTCCCTGCCAGGAGGGGACAGCCAGGGGGGGTCGGGCTCTGCTCCAGGGAACAGGGACAGGAGGAGAGGGAATGGCCTCGGACTGGGCCTGGATGGACATGAGCAGGAATTTCCCCATGGAAAGGGCGCTCAGGCCTTGGCAGGGGCTGTCCAGGGCAGTGATGAAGTCACAAAAGTCCCCATCCCTGGAGGCGTCCAAGGAACACCTGGAGGTGGCACTCAGAGCTCTGGGCTGGTGACAAGGTGGGGATGGGGCACAGGTGGGACTCAGTCTGGGCGGTCTTTCCCAACAATATTAATTCTGTGGTTGCTGACCCTCTATGGTCATAAACCACAGTTCAATATTTATTCATTAATCAGATTCTGTTGAGCAAATCTGTTATTCCTTACCCCAGCTTCTAAATCACAATCCCAGTTTCCAGAAGACATTTGCACATCCATCCGAAGCCACGTGTGCAACCACAAACCATTTGTTTGGAAAGCACGGCTTCCTCTGGGATGATGTTCCTGCCTCGGTGGGGTTCCACAGGGTCAAGCTATTGGGCTAGAATTGTACCAATGACACCACAGTGTTTCAAGGAGTTCTGACTTTATTTGTGCCTCTGGCAGGTTCCCAAGATGGAGATGAGCAAAACCTCGCTATTTTTAGGAGAACTGTTGGGTAAAGAAGAGTTGCTCTCACACTTGCAACAGGGAATTTCCAGAGAGGTCTGACAGCATTCCAGTCCTTCCTTCCCAGAGAGGCCTGACAGCATCACTGGGTGGGTCTCCCACAGCACAGGATGAACTGTCCTGCCACACCAACTCCTGCCCTGCTCATCCTGGAAATCCCAGCCGAGGACACCAGGCTGAGCATGGCCACGGCAGCAGGGCCACCAGGGGCTCCTGCCACCTGCGCTCCTTTCTCCTCCATTTCCAGAGCCAGGGCAGATCTCTGCTCACCCGAAGGAAGGAGATGCCAGGAGGGCTCCTGGGCCACCCCAGGCAGTCTTGAGCTCTGCCACGTCTCCTCTTTCCCTTTAAGCAGGTACAAGATGATGCCTTAAGATTTTAGCTTTTATATTTTTCAGACCCTGCACTGCATTAGTGTATAACTCTGAACTGCATACAGAGTGTTAGGAAGCTCCTTTCACATTTTGGTCAGGCAAAACAGTCCTTCTAAGCCTGAGAACCAAGGACCCTCTGCCTCAGACCCCAAAATGAACAAACAAAAGTGAAATGGGGACCAGCAAACTGGAGCAATGTGACTTCATCACCTGAAGATGTAATTGGAGGATTAACAGCTGATATGTAGATGGACCAAATTTATATCTGTCTGAAAAACTCGTGACCAACATCCATTTTGGGTGTAGCCCCCTGGGAGGCTTCATCTGCCCTTAATGAAGGTCCTTCATTAAATACACCCACTTTTATCTTTTTAACTTTGTCTGGCCTCTGTTTCTAGGTAAGCCTCCTCCAGGCATCCAAGCAAAGCTCCAAATGCTGAAACTCGGTGTCTTGATTTCATAATTCATGGGTCTCTGCCCATCCTCTGGTAGGATAAGACCAATAATTCCTGTGTTGGGACTGTGGCTCTTCGAGATAATCTCTGCTCAGCTCCCCCTGTGCTATCCCTACAGAAGGAACTGCATCTCCAGGTTCCCTCTACTCCCACACATGACACCTTTCCTTTGCAGTAGATGATAAAAATCCGATTACTTTATCTTCATTTTACATTAGGGCCTGTCTGATGTCAGAGTTGGTGGAAACTAATCAAGGCTCATTCATTTAGGTTAATTTTTACACAGCTTGGAAATAAGCAGAAGATTAAGAACTTCAGCTCAAGCTTCACTTAACATACCCAGTCCTCTCTGAGAGCCCTTACCAGCCTCAGCAATCACTACCCAGCATCTGAGAATATTCCACCTCCAGTGGCTTCTCCCAGTTTGGGAGCGAGCACTTTCTGCCACTCAGAGCCCAAAAAACCTCTCAGAATGTTTTAATCTACTACAGGTGCAGCCCTGGCAGTGGGGAGCACACTCAGCTCAGGATTCACCTCCAGAGACATCACCTGGGCAAAATCACAGGTTAGCGTGAGGAGATAGAAGATTTAATGGAAAAATCTTTCCTGGGGCATGTTTTTCTGCTCAAAACCAAGGTTTGTTTTCAACATCCCTGAGAGAAGGATGTCACAGAGCTGGTTGCTGTGGCACGAGGGTCCCTGGGGGCACCAGACAGGCACAGGGTGCCCTTTGTCAGGCAGTGCTGGTGTGTCCTTGCTCCCCAGTCAGCCTGCTGGGACCGACACAAGCCGTGCTGCCAGCTGCAGCAATGCCCCCCTGCTGGAATTCTGGAAACTTCCATTTTAAGATTTTGGTATATAGTAACATATGTGGAGCAAGATGGAGACTTTAAGGGGGAGGTTAGTTGTTCTTTTTTTCCACCTGCTTCCTTCTTCTTCATGGGTTTGGGTGGTTTTCTGTAATTGGCTGGTAGCGTCCGCATTGCGGACTTCAAGTAGTTGGTTATTGGGTTCAAAGCAAAAATAATTTAGGTGGCATTTCATAACTGGACAAATTGTCCTTGAAAAGACCTTGTAGAGGTAGAGAGGTGCTCCATTTTACCTCGTTTCTCTAACTCGCTAGTTGGAGCTCACAGCTCGTGAGTCTGTGAATAGATAAGAAATAACAAACATCCAAGTCCAAACACGAAACCTTTCCCGTGTATTAATCCTGACCTTGGCAGAGAAAAATAAGCCAGAACCGTCATACACTCCCACCTTAGCAGGTGTTCCCATAGTAGGAAAAGATTTGGGCTCCATGCTTTGTTCCACTTATAAGGCAAAGAACCAAAAACTTTGATGCTCTTCTCAACACAATTGGCCCAGTTCCAACACAAAGGCAACTGCTGGACAGTTTAGGCTGTACCTCAAGAGCTGTCGCTATTTCTGTGGGGCAGGATGCCAAAAACCCCTCCTCCATCGTTACCTACTTAAAGGAGTGCACAAAGACCATCAGTGCTTTTTTGGGGTGTCTTAGCAGGTGTAAAGGGCCTCCCTGCACCTTGCACCGCTTATTTTACTGTTAGTTTTGTATCCTTTGTTATTTTCTTCTTTAATTAAAACCTTTTGCTTTTCCAAGCATCTCCAATCATGCCATCTCACTATTTTAATGAGCCATTTCTGAGAGGCTGCAGGCAGCCTCAGGAGGTGATACACCTGCGGGGTGGGGGCTCCGAACATTCTGGCCTCCCATAAAATGCATCAGCCAGCCTGAGTATTCCCTCAGGAAATCAGAGACTGAAGACCCTTGAAGACATAGAGAACATCCTAAAATATCAGGCCATGGGAACATCGAGGCCAGGACTTGAGCAGCAGTGGTGGGAGCTGCTGTTTATGGGGAACAGGAGGGTCTGGGGACTGTTTGCTTTGTTTCCGTCCCGTCCTGTTGCCTCCACACTCACACCTGCCACAGCAATGATTCTAGAGAGTGCATCCAGACCCCTCCCCCTGCTATTAAACTCACAATTAATCATCACTTTCTAACCAAGCTGGCATTATTTGTTTCTTCAGCTTTCCGTAACAGATTCCTTAAATTCCTTCCCCATTGCATGAGAACACTCACCTGTTTCAACCTGAACATGGGAAGAGCCCTGGGGCTGCAGCCCACACCTGCAGCACAGGAGGCTTGGGATCAGTCTGGGACAGGTTCTCCCTCTTGGCTGGAGCTCTGGAACATGACAGCTCTGTGTCAGCATCCGTGTTCCCAGCTGTTCATCACTCAGCAGCCTGTGCCACAGGAAAGAAACCTCAGTGGAGCCACAGGGAACCTTCTCTTGCTCCCATGCACACACAGGGGCCAACCTAATTGTCTTCTTGGCTACCAGAGCCATCCTGGAGCCCCAGGATCAGCAGGGATGCCAATAACTCCCAGACTTGGCTCCCTGCACTGCCTGAGGCCATCCCCAGTGAGCAGCCCTGGGCCAAAGGGGGACACTGGAACGCCCTTAGGCTTCAGGATGAGTAAGGGACAGCATCAGCCAGTTCCAGACTGATAAATGGCACTGAACAAGATATTTCCTGCCATCTTCCCATTGTTGTATCATTAATCTCTGCTCTGTGAGACAGACAGAAAAGAGAGCAGCCAGGACAATCCTACCCTGTCACTCTTTTCCCCTTTGGTGGCTTTCCCAGCTGGCTCTGCAGCAAAATAAATATTTCTTACTATTTCCCTTTTCTCCCATTCACAAGGGCAGCCAAGAGCCCACCCAGCTCTTGGAGAGCCAGCTCCAAGGATTAGGGAAGAGCGTGGCAGGAGGCTGCTCCCAGCCAAGCACAACTTCCCACTGCAGGGATTTACAAGGAACTCCAGAAATTCCAGCAGCTGGCTCAAAGAAGAGAGGCACAGCTCTTCACCCCGGTGAAATTTAACCGGAAAGGGACCAGGGAAAGTCTTTGGCTGCAGCAGCAAATCCCTCAGTCCATTCAGAGGCACAGGAGACAGGAAATATCACAGTATGAGCCTGAACTGTTGTGTGGCTCAAATGGGTTTTATCTGGGTACTTGAAGGAGCCAGAATTGACTGAGCAGTTAAAAAAATTTAAAAACCGATGACCATAAGGAGTCAGAGTCCCTCAGTTTCCCTCACAACCACCCCAAATAGAGCATTAACACACAGCGGTTTGGGTTGGAAGGGATCTTAAATCCCATCTCATCCCACCCCTGCCATGGCAGGGACACCTCCCACTGTCCCAGGCTGCTCCAAGCCCTGTCCAGCCTGGCCTTGGGCACTGCCAGGGATCCAGGGGCAGCCACAGCTGCTCTGGGCACCCTGTGCCAGGGCCTGCCCACCCTCCCAGGGAACAATTCCTGCCCAATCTCCCATCCATTCCTGCCCTCTGGCAGTGGAAGCCATTCCCTGTGTCCTGTCCCTCCATCCCTTGTCCCCAGTCCCTCTCCAGCTCTCCTAGAGCCCCTTTAGACCTTGGCAGGGGCTCTGAGGTGTCCCTGGAGCCTTCTCTTCTCCAGATGAGCACTCCCAACTCTCCCAGCCTGGCTCCAGAGCAGAGGTATTCTGCCTCAGTTTCCCCCTGTACCTTCAGGGATCAGCACACCTAGAGCCACCCTCCACCCCAAAACACTTCCTGGGCTGCCACACCCCAGCCCAACACACTCTGCCCTTCTTATTCCTCTCCCTTGCACCTGCAGGAGAAGAGCAAGGCCAGTGGGGTCAATTAGCACTCATTAACACCTTCTTGACCAGAGCAGCTGTCAACCCCCTGCGGTGTGTCCCTGCCCTGGCAGGCTTTCCCAACTCAGCACGTCTCTGCTCTGCACTCTCCTCTTCAGGGAAATACAACAACGACAAAGCCCCACTGAAACGCTCCAACGCGGCCCTGGCCTTTCCGTGCTCTCCGGAGGCTCCAGGATCACTCTGGAGCTCCAGGAACCACTGCAGGAGCTCATTCCAAGCCACAGCAGTCAGCCTCCCACTCCCTTCATCGCTGTTCTGCCTCCACACTGGCTCTGGTTTGGGTGAGGGGAAGGAGAAGCTGCCAGGAGACCTCTGCACCCTCCTTGGGAGCGGCACCCTGATCCCACCCAGGGATGGCAAAAGGCTCTCCCAGCACAAGTGACCTCACCAGGAGTATTTACTGCTTACACTGAGTACATGTTGTACTTTACTCCTCGTTTTCTCTGCCTTTCCAGCCTTCCCTTTAGCTATCCAAGGACCCAAAGCAGCAGCCCCTAATGCAGCCAGACTCCAATGTCTTGTCCATGGCTATTGGAATTAGTTATTGAGAACAACTTCCAAACAGCCCTGCGTGCTTTGATGCAGCCACACAAAATACTCCTGGTTTTCTTAGAAATAACCGATGTGTTCCCAGAAAATCATCAGCACCTTTCCTGTCTGTCTGCTCGGGGGAGGTCCTCACTGAACCCCAGGCTACATCAAAGGGGTGCTCAAGGCTGGTTGGTGTATTTATCCCTGTAACATTCCTGGGAGATTGGGAAAGTCCGCTTTTGCAAATGGGGAACCTTGGAGACATTAAATGACTCGCTGGAGTCACACAGGAAACTTGTGGCGGGGAGAGAAAAGGGAACCAGAGAGGTCTTCCAGGGTCCCCCCCCTTGTCCCCTGACCTGTCGCCCATCCCCTGCTGCGGGTTGTTGGTCAGGGCACGGTGAGAGCCCCCGGGTTCCCAGAGCCTCTGTGGGATTCCCCCTCCTCTGGAGCCTGAGTCAGGTGGACACTGCTGTCACCGTGCTGGCCATCCACCTCCTCTGGCCACCAACAGCATCCCTTGAGCAGGACACAGGAGCAGAGGGTGAGGGAGCCCAGGAAAAGCAACCCCAGTCTCCTCTGGGATGTCTCTTGGGTTCCCTCACAGCCAGCCAGAGGGATATGGAATATTTCCCTGGGACACAGAAATCTCCAGCCCAGCTCCCAGGCACCAGGGTGGGGCTGGGACCAGCTGGCTCTGCACAGTGCACGGCCCCTAGGCCCGATATCCCGGAATTGTCTCTTATCCCTGCAAAAGGCTCTGCTGGGGGAATGCTCTGTGCTCAGGAAAGCTGTCCTGCCTCTCCCCACACTCCTGCCTGTCGTGTTGGCTGTCTCCAGAGGGAAACTGGGGGCAAGGTTGGCAATGTTCCTCCCTGGAGGAAAATATCCACCCTCTGCTGCATCTCCTGAATTAGAGAAGGGATGCGGAAAAAAGAAAACAAACGAGTTTTCAAAACCAATTTGTCTCTAACCACTAAATTCTCAGTCTGGAGGATTTTACTGTGAATTAATAGGGGCTGTCTGTGCTCTAGGATTAAAGCTATTGATTCAGCCCTTGATTACTGTTATCTGTCTTTGTTCTTGGAGTTATTATCATCCATGCAGGGCGAAAGTCTCTAATGTATGGTCTCACTCCAGAGACCCGTCAGGAAGAGCCCATCAGGAGGCAGCTGGCAGTGCCAGGGAGCAGCAGCCCTGGGGAGCCTGCAGGTGGAGGGACCCGTGGAGCCAGGCAGGGAGAGCAAGCCTCCCCTGGCTCAGGGCTTCCCCAGCATTTCCCCAGCGGTGCCTGCAAAACCACTGGTGCTGAATGGTTCCTCAGTCAATAAATCCCACTTGCAGTTTCTTAGCAATAATAAATATCTGTCCCAGAGGTGACTCTTGTGATGGGAGGGAATTTTAGGAAGCATTTATTGTCCTGCAAAGTGGCTTGGTTTGCTTTTGGGAATCCACATCCTCTCCTGGTTGTCCAGGGCTGGCCACGGGGGTGACCTGGGAGCAGCAGAGAGCCAGGAGGCACCAGGCCGGGCTGCTGTGCCATGGCAGGGCCTCCAAGGAGAAAGTCACTGGTGGGAACCACCTCCAGCCTGTCATAACAAGTAGGAGAGATGGGTGCCAGCGGATAAGCACCAGGGGCTGTTCAAGAAAGCCGAGTGAAGTCCCCTAAATGTCATTCCCATGAGTATTCTGAGCTCCTGCAGGTCACCCAGCCTCACCCAGAGGGCTGCCAGAGAAACCCAAATCCCCTGCCAGACCTCACACAATCCACTGGTGTCCCTGTGGGTTTAGGGGGACACTTCATGACATCCTACTTGTCCCTTCACCTGGGAAATACAAGCCCCAGGTGTTGCTGCTGCTTGTCCACGTCCCCACCCGAGGTGGTTTGCATTAGACACAAGGAGTGTTTATTCCTGGCTGACCTCAGCTGGGGATGATCTCAGGGCATGACTGGGTTACACCCTCAGGCACATTAATTAGATGAAGATGATGGACAAGAAATGTTGTCATGTGGCAAAAGGTCAGCTCCTGTGAGGCTCTGGAGGCAAGGGAATGTCTGGCCGTCTGTGCACTCAAGGAGAGAAGCTGATTTAGCACCCAGATCCTGCAGCCTGCCAAGCCAAGCAGGAAAATCCACATTTGGCTGGTTTCGCCCATAAAGAGGGGTTGGAACAAGGTCATTTTAAGGCCCCTTCCCACCCAAACCATTCCATGATTCTGTAACAAACTCTCCCAGGAGAGCAGCCGCTGCAGCCACTCTGCTGCTGATTCACCGTGGCCAGGAGGAGAATTTGCCTTCTCCAGTCACCATCAGGAACAGGAGAGGGAAAACCACTGCAGAGAGCCTGACTTCAGTGCTGAGCTTATGGCAGGACAGACTCATCTCCTGTCTCCTGGGAGTTTTATACAGACTGTGCTCTGGATTTTCCAAGTGATTAATTTCTTTATAGAAAGCTTCAGGATTGAGTGTCTGAAGAATTTTTTTGTTCGTCTTCTTTTATTTGGCCAACCTCCCTTAAAACGGAAACTGCCTGAACATTGCCTGACAAAGCCATAAATCCTGCACGTTTTCAGCACGGTATTAAGGTTGCTGTGCTTTGGGGAGTTGGATGTTGGGCTGAAGCTCGATTTTGGGCAAGATTTGCATCAGGACAGACTGTGGAATGCAGGGAGTAAAGCCTGGATGACTGCAGGAGGGTTGGGAGGGTGTGACAGCCCAGCTGGTGGCCCTGGGCCATCCAAAAACCCCCTGCATATCAGCATCTGCCCTGATGCTGGGTGAGATGCAAAACAGACCAACAGAGAATGTCCATCCAGTGAATATTGCTCTACAGAGAGCAGTGCTGAGCCTCCAGGGTAAAAATGATGTGCAAAAGCTGCCAGGTGATGGACTGGCTCAGCAGGGCACTGCTGATGCTGTGAGAGAGGTGAGGATGTGGGGAGAATTCCTGTTTTCCTCCTGGATTTAGCCTAAACTCTCCAAGAGTTCACTCACAGAGGGTTGTAGAACATGGAACGGTTTGGGTTGGAAGGGATCTTCTAAGTAATCCTCATTCCATCCCCTTCCATGAGCAGGGACACCTTCCACTGTCCCAGGTTGCTCCAAGCCTCAGTGTCCAGCCTGGCCTTGGGCACTGCCAGGGATCCAGGGGCAGCCACAGCTGCTCTGGGCACCCTGTGCCAGGGCCTGCCCGCCCTCATTGTAAAAAACTCCTTAGATCTTATCTGAATTGTTCCTGGTTTAGTTTAAAAGCTAAAACCCATCATTCCTTGTCCTCTTGCAGCTGGCCCTGCTCAAAAATCTGTCCCCCTCTTTCTTAAAAATCCCCTTTAAAGCCACAAAAATATCTGCTTGAAGCTTTCTCCTGTTATATAAGATCTCTTTTTGAGCAGCTCCTTCCTCCCAGTTTTATCCTCAAATGTGTTTTTTTAAAGTACAAAACGTCTCCAGGCCTTCATCCCTAAGACTTCTGAGTTTTTACTCAGCCACTAAATAAACAAAGTGTGTAGGGGATGCTCCAAAAACCCAAGGACACAAAAACTCTGGGTCTATGTCTATCCTGACAGACAGACAGATGGATTCCCTGCATTTATTCCAAGGATTGAACACCTCAGATGTCACCAGAACCTCTCCCCTAGGACCCCAATGTGTCCTTTTGAACACAGCCCCTTCCCTAAAGCAAAACTGAGGAGTCGCTGGTGAAATTTGGGGTCAAGGCAAGCAAAGGAGGAAGAGGAGAGACAGGCTGAGCCCAGCACAGAAACATGGAAATGGGTGGAAAAGAAGGACTGGGGCAGGACCTGGGAGCTGGAGATTGTAGCTGCTTCTGCTCCACAAAACAAACACAAAGCAAAACCAAAAATTGAATCTGAATTCAGGGTTGTCCTTCCAGACCAGTGTCCCTGAGCAAACTGGGATTTTCATGTTTGTTTTGGGGTTTGTTGGGGATTTTCTTTTGGTTCTTTGAGATGAGCAACTTTACCCAGCTCCGAGCATGTGGTGAAAGCATCAGGCTTTCCAAAGGCAGCAGCCACCTGTGACAGTCCCCAGGTCACTGAGCTGGTGAAAAGCCCAAATCCTGAGGTTTCTTATCAACTAAAGCCTCTGGAAATCTGTGTGGAGCAGATTTTGGGATCCCTTTGTGGCTGGAGCACCACCTGAGCAGGGCAGGGACCAGGCAGCTGTGGCTGGGCCCTGGATTCCCCATCCCTGGAGGCACAAACAGCTGGATCCTGGTCAGTTCTGTAGCCACAGCACCAGAACAGCTTTTTCTCCCAGGAAGTCACCTCTGAATATCCCTGTCATGCTCAGAGCTGGTTCTGGGGAGTTTTTAGTCCAAACCTGACATCTCAGATGTTGAGGTTTGGGAAAATATGCTGTTCATGAATAGAGAGTGAAAATCTCTGAGTTCAGGAATCCCACATCCTTCCCCACCTCTAAAAGTCCTGTACAGTCTCCATCTGGAGCTCCACAAAGTTTGCTGGTCCTCTTTCAAACCCAACTCTGACAAATACAGGAGAAAAAAAAATCAAATTAACCCAATTTTTCTGTACTTACTCCTCAGGTAAAAGTCTTTGGAACCTTTAACCTTCAAACACACAAAGCTCTTCAAGCAGGGAGGGAATGAAAGGGTTGATTCCTCATGAAGTTTAAGGTTTTTCCCTAAGCAAGTTTGATGATGGGAACACGGAGAGATTTGTGGCTTTAAAGTCCTGGTCTACCACAGCCGAAAACAGAACTTGCACCCCAGGGCAATTTCTGACATTTGGGTTGGGTTTTCTTTACTTTGAAGTGAGATGAAAACTAGAAATACAGAAATTTGCAGAATAAAGATACCCAAGGTATTGTTTGTTTGTTTGTTTGTTTTCTGGGAAAAAGGTGGAACAAAAACTTACATAATTTCTAAAGAAATGTATTTCCTCTCCAATGCCTGAAAATATAAAGCTCCCATTAAAAATACCCAATCCCCATTAAAAATACTCAACTCAGTCTGTCGCCCATGGAATTATTGTTTTAAGTGACAATGTTTTCCAACCTCCATTTCAACAGCAGATCCTGAACCCTAATTAATGGCTTTCTTTTAATAAACATTTTCAAACCACTGCACAGAAGCACCATACACGCCACAGAGGGAGAAAATCTAGAATTAAAAGCATTTTGATCCCCTCAAAATGTGTTTTTATTTTGGTACCACAGTGAAAGGACAAGGAATGAGCACTACATCCCTCGAAGGCAAAGGCATTGCATCGTGCAGGAAATATTTGTGAGCTTTGCACATACTTTTGCCACTGACAAGAAGCCAAAAGAATGACTCAGACAATTTGTCAGAGAAGAAAATTCGCAGCTGAGAGCCTTGAACACATGAAATATGGAATGAGAGAATGAGAGAGAATTGGGAAATGTAGCAGCAAGCAAAGAAATAAATTAAAAACTTAGAAAACCCTCCAAAATTTACAAGGTGGTTTCCCCCAGCACATCTTTTAGGTCATCAAAAAGGCCAAAAAAAAAGGTAGAAAAACCTTCAGAAAGGTGAATGGGCAGAAGGGAAAGTCACTCATGAAATTCCTTGTTTTGTCTCTCTGCTTGATTTGCATAAAGCAACATCACAACTTACAGCTGTAAGTGGACCACAGGGTGAAATTTTGGGTTAAAAAATGAGGCAAAGCAAGCCAAGACTTGCAAATAGTGACAACTGGATTGATTCCAAGCACAGCAAATTATTGACACTGGCTGTAAAGTTGGGAGCTTTCCCTCCCCCTTTTCGATCAGCAAAATTAATGTTTAGTTTGACCTTTACCAGAAAACATCTCCAGCAGCCTCCCAACCTGCAGGGACCACCCAGTGTCACCCCCAGGTTTATTTTCTTCCTTTTTCGGGGGGTTCTTTTGAAGCCTGTAAGCCAGAGCTGCTCCCTGGATTGCAGCCTCGACAGGACCATAAATAACTCCCTTGTCTCACGTTGCATTTTCCAACCCTAATTGCCTTTGGCTTGCAAAGGACGAGATGCTCATTCCATTACTCCTGGCTGAGGGTGTTTTTTTTCAATGAGATGTTTCTGTAGAAAGATTGCTGGAGGTAACGGGACCTCAGGGAAAAGCTGGGAAATTTGGGGGTTTTCTGCTATTTACTCTTCTCCTCCTCTTGTCTCATCGATGAGATGGAGCAGGGGGCGTGTTTACGGTGCCTGGAGATAAGAGCACATCCCTCAGATGGTTTCCATCGCGGGGGGGGACACGGGAGTCTGGCAGAGCCCTGGGTGTCACACCCCACCAGAGCACACCAGGGACACCCCGCAGCAGCAGCAGCCCGGGCTGGGGGCGCGCAGAAATGCAGGAGTGGGATGTGCCAGCCCAGCAGGGCCAGGAGACAGAGTCACCACAGAGCGGGGCCTCGGCAGAGGAGTTTCACTGAGCAGAACCTGAGCTTACAAATCTGGCTCATGATGTTAAGCAGAGGGGAGACATGGAGCATTATTATTACTATTACTACTACTACTACTACTATTATTATTATTGTATTTTTTTTTCCTCTGTCCATGACAGACGTGACCTGAGTCCTGCCAAGGACAAGTGTCCCCTGCCTTGCTGTCCCCTCACGGGGCAGGACGGAGTAACTTTGGCCTAGAGTGTGGAATCAGGGAATGAGGAAACCACACGTGGAAACATTAAAGAACACATTAAAGCACCGGCTCTCCCTCAGGAAAACAAATGTTTTCTTTGCGAGGAGAGGCGAAAGCAGCTCTCCGGCCCTTCCAGACGAGTTGGTAACTCTGTTAAATGAGTGATGCAAACCTGCCTGGGAATTGCCAGTGCGTAGAAGGAAAGCAAGAGGATGCTGGTTGTGGTTTAAAGGGAACAAAGAGAGGGTTCCCTCCCTGCTGCCTCTTTTGGATGCCAATTTCTAGCGAATAATCTTCCCAGAACAAAGCTGAGTCATGAAATACCATCACCGTGCCTTTGAGCAGGGCTGCTGCAGGACTCCAGAGCCAGAGCCTCCCACTGCCCTGCCCCCAGGCACAGCCCCTGCATGCACAGGGATGTGACAGCCCCGGTGTCATTCCATGTCTGCTGAGAGGAAAAAGGCACAGAACGAGCTTTGCAAAGACCTGAATACTTGCTCAGTGCCACCTGACTCAAGGATTGAGTTGAATCTTCTGCCTGGGGCGTTCAGTTTGCGAGAAAACAACCCCGAAGAGCTGTGACTGCCTGTGACACAAGGAGAAAACCCTTCCTGCACAGCAAATGGCCTGTCATGGCTCACAGATGTTACCAAGTGATCAGCAGGCGTTGTTCTTACCTCGGGTGGATGATGCCCAGCGTTCCTCCACCAGTTCCCTCAAGTGTTTCTGTTAGAGCTGGATGGGAGCAGGTGGCCCAATGTTGTAATAATTAAGAAATCTAATTCCACTTCCAGTTGAAATGCCAGGAAAACCAGTGGATTTTGCTTTTGATTCAAAGGTCTCATCCAACTCCAAAATGCCCAGCTTGCACTGCCAGGGGCTGAGTTGACAGGATGAGAGGAAACAGCCTCAGGCTGTGGCAGGGAGGGTCAGGTTGGACATCAGGAGGAATTTCTTCATGGAGAAGGTGGTCAGGAACTGGAAAGAGCTGCCCAGGGAGGTTTGGATTCCCCATCCCAGGAGATGTCCAAGGAAGGCCTGGGTGTGGCACTCAGAGCTCTGGGCTGGGGACAAGGTGAGGATCAGGCACAGCTTGGACTCGATGGTCCTGGAGGTCTTTTGCACCCTCAGTGATTCCATGACTCTGGAGAACCAACCTCCATGACGCCACAAACAGGGATTTCCTCATCCTTTATGAATTATTTCCATGTCTCCTCTCTAAATCCTGAGGTCTGGGGAGCCCCAGGCATGCCTTGCCCCTGGGGCCCTCCTGTTTCCTCAACAGTACAAATGATTCCAGGGCTATTACACACAGAAACCTTGAAATGAAACATTTCCTCATCCAAAGGCACAACATCTGCAGTCAAAAGGCTCCACAGCCTCTCCCTTCCTGTGCAAACTGCATCCCACATAGGGATTAATCATTCCTCAGAAATAGCACAACTGATTTTAGGGTTGTTGGCACCTCTCCCATCTCCAGAGCAGGGAACTCGACACTGCTTGAGTCATCTTCCCAGGAGCTCTCTTCAAGCCTGTACTCATCACCTCCCAGGTGAGCAGACTTTTCATTTTCAGCTCCCAGCACTTTCACTTTTCCAGTCTGGGCCAAATCAAATCTCCTGAAGAGGAGGAAAACAGCTGGCACTGGTTGAGTGTAAACCTCGCCCCATCCCGAGCAGGACACCTGATCGGGGCACAGCTGAACAAAATTATTTCCTTGCTTTTGCTGTAATAGCAAATCTGATTTGTCCTCCCATTCTCTGGAATTTAGCAATATTCTTCAGCATTGAAGAGTAAGAATACCAAAAATAAAACCAGAAAAAAACCAAAAACAACCAAACAACAAAATCAGATTATTGGCTGAACTCACATTCCTTTTTTTAGCACAAAATCCCCTTTCTGACAACTCCTCTACTAAATAAAATACTTTTCTGGCCTCTCTGTCCATTTTGGATATGAACTGACAAGGAAGGAAGGGGCTAAACACCCCTGAAGCAGCAGCACTGCCCTGGTGCTTGCCCAGGAGCTGCACTCGGAGCTTCTCAGGTGCAGAGCAGGTCAGGCCAAAAATTGTTTCAAAAATGCCACATTTACAATGAAAAGGCTGTAAATTCACCACTTATTTTCTTTCCTTTTGATGCAAAACTGGGGTTTTACTTGCACCCTAGCAAGGTGCAGAAAAAGAGGGAAACGCAATCCAACAAAATAGAGGATTAATGAAATAGGGTTTTAGCAGAGCCACCTGATGTCTAACACAATATTAACAAAAATACCCCACTTTTCAAACCAGGAACTGAGATCCAGGCCAGGTCTGGACCCAAACACTGTTCTGTTAAAGTAATCAAGGTGGTTGGGCAGGTGAACATATCTTTGCTCACTGATTTGTCCCTCAGCATTACACGAGCTGGATGTTCCCAACATTTTGGAGCCAGTTAAATTCCCATACAAGTCTCCAAATCGATGGCACTGGAACAAAACACATGGGGCTTTTTCTTCAAGGTCAGGTGACAACAACTGTGTAGCGGTGTGAGTTTTATGTTTTATTTACCGTGTTCAAAATAGTTCTTTCTGTTCACCCTTTTGGTTTCTGTGTGCTTGGTTGCTCCCTGTTCTGCCCCAGCACCCCAATGTACCCTTTCCCATCTCCCTGACAACGCAGTGTATGCCCTTCACTGCTCCCCTCTGGGGTGACCTGCCTGTCACTCAGGAACCGACCCAGCTTCTGGAAAGCTCTGGGAAGGGCGTCCAGTGATGGGCTGCATCCAGAGGGATTCCCCTCCTCCCCAAGGGAGTTGGCTCCTGAGGCCATCCCTCATTCCCTGAGCCACTCCCCGGTGTGTCCCTATTGGGGTTTCCCTCGTTCACTCGCCTTTCCCCTGCCCGGTTTAAAAGCTGATGTCAGGATGAGCTCTCTGCTCTACCTGGCCTGAAGCTCCAAGGTGAGGAGGTTCCATGTCAGGTCCCCCAATAAACTTGCGTTGCTCCCCCAGTCGGAGTCCCCTCTCTTCCTTGCCATCGTCGATGTCCATCTGGTGCCTGTCCATGGAGCGGGGCTGGTGACTCGGGAGCCTCACTGTGTCGGCTGTGCCCAGCAGTAGGTGAGCCGAACTGCTAACGCTGCACGGTGCCGGGGCTAGCCTGGCAGTCGGAGAGGAGGTTCTCCAGAGGCACCGCGACACAACTGCACACTTGAAATCTGACCCAGAGCAGCTGTGAACCAAAATTAAAGGTGAGAGATAAATTTGAGTGCTGGTCTCAGTGAAACTCCACCAATGAGTCACCCATGAAAGAGAATCAAAGGCACCAAGACAGAAACAGGGATTCAGCGCAGGGACCCAGAGTTCTGCTCATATCCAAAACCTAAATCAGGATCTACCATCAAGAAAATTCTGTCTGGTGGTACTCTTAATTTCCAAGAGTGGTGGGAAATTTTAAAGCTGCCTTGTACAAGCAAGAATTTCTCAAAGTAAGTTTGTGTCTGCTCCTCCCCAGCATTAAGTGAATGAAATGAGCATTTTCCCATGGCTTGACCTGGCTCTGGTGTTGCTGCAATTATTCATGAGGCAACAGCTTGAATCACTTCCAGCTGAAATTATATAAAGCTGTGGATAATGAAACCTCTATCAGGTCTGAAGCAAAGGATTTAGTCTTTATTATACCTGCAGGGACTTGAAGAGAGGGAGACATGCTAAAGAAACTCTTGATGAACTTGAATATGTTTCCAAGGAGTGTGGAAAATTCCTTGTGTCCTCTAGAACACCCCAAATAAGGCTCATTTGGAAGTGATAAAGATTTTTCTTTCAGAGTATCAGGCTCTGAAAGAAATTTCAGCAGCACTGACAGTGTCATCAGGATTTTTATCCATCCCTGACTGCACAAGGTCCTGCCAAGTGTTCACCTCAGGGATTCCAGCAGAACCCTGCAGCACTGCCCACTTTGGGGTAAGGATGTCTCAGAACATCACTAAATGCAGCTTTCCAATCCCAAACTGAGAGGTTTTGTGGTTTCTTTAATTACATCACCAAAACCAAGCTTTTTTCACACATGTAATAACCAAAAACACAATGTCAGTTATGGGAGCAGAGCATTTCTACCTGTGGTCTCCCACCTGATACTCTGTAGGACACATTTCATTTTAAATTCAGTGCCAATGGCACATTTTATTTTCATAAAGCTGTTCAGCTCAATTGCATAGATTTAAAATGGCCTACAATGATGATGGACTTCAACAAATGAGCAACTAAAATATACAACCTTAATTTTCCCACATCACTGAAGACCTGCACTGGGCTTTCAAAAGTGGGAAAGATTTCCAATGGCAGATGCAAGAACTGAAATACTTCTATCCTCTCCTAAAATGTTATTCGGCGTTGAAAATCCCATGGATTATGTGTTGATTTAATGTTGTTTTCTTTGTTCAGTGTTTGTTACTCATCAGGAACTGCAGTGATAAGAGAAGGAGGGGGCTGATAAGAGGGCATGGGTTCAAACTGAACCAGAGGAGGTTTGGATGGGATATTGGGCAGGAATTGTTCCCTGTGAGGGTGGGCAGGCCCTGGCACAGGGTGCCCAGAGCAGCTGTGGCTGCCCCTGGATCCCTGGCAGTGCCCAAGGCCAGGTAGGACAGGGCTTGGAGCAGCCTGGGACAGTGGGAGATGTCCCTGCCCATGGCAGGGGCAGCACTGGATGGGCTTTAAGGTCCTCTCCAACCCAAACCATTCCAGGATTCTGTGATTCCACAGATCCTGCAACTAATGACTCCATCCTGATGGAGAATCTCAAATAAATTCGCTTTTCCTGTTCATATCTGCATGTAACCAGTGGGGTTTTTTAACAAGGAAAATTCTGTTTGCAGTAAATGAAATTCACTCCAGAAGGGTCCAACACCCACCCCAGGATGGAGCAGGCACAGAGCCCCTGGCTCATGGACTCCACTGTCTGTGGATGTTCCCCCCTGTGCTGGATAAGGGCTCAAGCTCAGTTCTGCTTTAGCATAAGAGTGAAAAATCACATTTCTCAGCCTCCTCAGGGGATTTTTCCATAATTAAATGAAAACCAGCACCAAATAACCAAACATGTGTCTTGTATCTGTTCCTTTGGCATTGACAGATGTTCCTGTTTCAGTCCTGGAGTGAAAAGGAAGCCAAGCTCCACTCAGATTTTGTTCTCTGAATGCCTCACAGATGCCAACAGATGCCAATGCAAACCTTCCCAGATCCTTCCTGCAGGTCCCTTTTGTAAACAGCTCCTTCTGGGAGGAATTTGGGCATGAGATCAGCAGTCCTGGGAATCCCCTCATCAGAGGGAACTCAGTGGCTCCTCCCCAGCAGAGAAATGTGGGAAGGGAGGAGGAATATTTGACTTCGGGCTGAGAGGAATCAGATTCCCCTTCCCAGAACCCACAGAATGTAGGGGAGATGGGTCCAGAGAGGAGAGAGAGAGACCCCAAAGGGTGTCCAGAGAAGGTGCATTAGCACCAGAGCTGTCGATGTTGTAATCCAAAAGCTGCCCTGTCCTTTACCTTGCCACAGGGACATCCATGTCCCATGGTGTAATTTCCATTTTCCTCACAGACCAAGCTGGGATTTACATCCCCAGGGTTGAGTCTGCAGGAGAAATCTCATGGAAAATCTGAGTTTCTTGCCCACAAGGAAGCAAAGAGACTTGTTTAGGAAGCAGGTGGGAAGCAGATAAGCCTGCCCTAAGCACTGAGTGATGGAGGATATGCAGAGACAAATATTTGGAGCTTCTCAAACAGGAAAAGCAGGGGAAGATTGGAAGGAAAATGATACATTTCAAATGAGGTGGCTTTCTAGTGTGCTATTTGCATTATTTTTACATGACGTAAGGCAGAAGTGATGTGGTTTGTTCCTACTGTGATGAGGAAATTGTGCTTTTTAGGGTGACCCCCTCTGTTGCCATGTGGAGTCAGGGCTTGTTATTGGAGGTGATGCAGGGATATGAAGGCACGGAGAGGATGCAAAATTGGTGTGTTCTAAAGCCCGGTGCTCACTGACAGAGTGGTGCTGGGCCAGCACACAACCCCCCTCTCTGCAACAACCCCTTTCCCCAGATTTCTGTGTGGGTGGGAAGAGTGGGCTGGGTGTGACCCCCCTCAGCCACAGCCAGCCCCTCCCGCCCCAACTGCACAAGTACCACAGAGATGCTTTGGGCCAAAAGGTGAATAACCCATGGGAAATAGAGGTGATCAAGGACCTCTCCGAGCCTGTGAGAGCCCAAGTGGCTCCTGCAGATCTTCCAGCAAGCCCGAGCCCTTCAGCCCCACCTCATCCCTGAATCCTCCAAACCATTTCCCTCTGCTCTGGTGCTGGGTGTGTGTGATGCTTCAACTTTCATGCTTTTTAGATTAAGTGCTATTAAGCTCTCTTCACAGAGCAGGGAGACAAAACAAACCCTTTTCCGTATGGAGACCAAGGACAACTTTCAGGCCCAAAAGCACAAACAAGGGTGGCTGAAGGGAGGAACAAGAAGGATGGGACCTCAAAACCTGAAGCTGGAATTGGGACAATTAAACCCCAACATGCAAATGGACCAAAACTTATAAAAGTGTGAGACCTCATGACCGTTTGTCCATTTTGTGACCATTTTGGGTCCACCTTGAGTGCAGCCCTGGCCAGGCTCTTGTCCTGCCCAAGGTGGATCCTGGAGGCCTCTCAATAAATACCGACTTTATTCTCTAGCTCTGTCCAGTCTCTGTTCCAGGTCAGCCTCCCCAAGGCATCAAGTGACACCAGCTTCCCTCAGCAGTGTGGTTACCCCCCCCTGCCCCACAGATCCCGGGCAGCCAGGATTTCCAGCCCCCCGGCCACGTTCCTGCTGCTCTCTGCACTGCCCAGGAGCTGCTCCTTCCCCGAGGGTGTATTCCCAAACCTCAGACATGCCCTGAGCAGCCAGCAAAGCCCAGGTTCCTCAGCTGCCCACTATGAAGTATCAGGTCAAACTTGAAGGAAAGATCAGCAGGGAACTTCTAGGAAATTAAAGGAATCAGCACTTCCCAAAAAAAGTCACATTTTCCTTCCCTTTCACCCCCAATAACTGTGTGGTCTCTGGCCTTTTGAGTTAGCAATTGGTGGCAGAAGAACATAGGGGTGAACCATCGATCAGAGACCTCTCGGGTGTCCCAGGAAGAGCAGTCCTGGGAAACACAGCTGTGCTCCTGGCACGGGGAATTTGGACAGCTGGAGTCTCTGACGCAGATCCAGGCCTGTTCCTAATCTGCTCTCCCATTAATCCTTCTGGCCGTGGGCTGCCTTTGGGCAGGCTTCAATGGGGATCCAGCTGCTGAAATGGCTCTGCGTAGTAAAGGTCTAATTTTGTGTGTTCCAGACAGAGCATCCAGACACAACAGAGCAGTTCCTGCAGGACCTCAGGAAAGGAGGAAGCACAGCAGGATAAATCTTGTGAAGGGGTCATTACTGTAAGGAGATTACAAAACAGCCCAACTGGTCCTTAACCTTTCATCCCAGCTGAAGGAGGAAGGCAGCCGTGGGCTTTGCCAGGGGCTGTGCACGCTCTGGGCCCATGCCCTGACATCTGGGGAGAGGCATGGATGATGCAAGGCTGGCCACAGCCCCTTCTCCCTCAGAATCAGGGATCCCAGCCTGGAATCCACCTCACAGCACACCCTGGGGCAAGAAATGATGAGTTGTTCCTGTCTGACACAGCTGCCAGTGGCAAGTGGCTCCCGCTTTCCTCCTCATGAGGATGGAAAGAGGAGGCTGGAGAGGTGCCCAGCCTCTGGTGTGATTCATTCCCAGCATGGTGACATGGCCTTGCCTTGGAAGTGCCAGATCGAGTGATACAGAAGCATCCTGAGGTTGGGATGTGTGGCAAATCCAGGCAGCCACAGCCGTGCTAGGAAAGCATCTCCGACTGAGTAAATCTGGGAGTGTTTGACAGACACCAGATCTGTACAAGAACTGATATTGGACCCGGCCCACAGATTTCCATGGGCAGGAATTTCACAGACCTGTCCAGGCAGCACACCAGGGAGAGGTGACAGTGGCACTGCCCCGTCACAGGCATCATCAGGACATGGCAGGGATGCTTTGTTCCCTTGTTCTCCATCTCAGTCCGTTCTCTTTGGGCTGGGCCCTGCAGACACTGCTCAGCCATGGCTCGCCCTGACGTAACAATCACCTCAGAGAGTTTCACTGCCTTTAACCCTCTGCAGCGCCCACTTGTCCCACCACTTATCCATCCTGCTACAGGCCCTGCCTGCAGCCCAAGGCCAGGAAGGGCTGGTGGGTGGGAGCTGCAGTGTGAATAAAGGCTCCCAGAGGAGGACGGGTGCCAGCCACGCTCGTGGCTGCCACAGCAGCTGCACCTTGTCCCTCTCTGCAGGAAGGAACAGCCATGAGGAGCAGGGTTGCAAAACCCCTGAAGGGGAACTGCTCTTTTCCCGAATGCGTCTGCCAGGCAGCTGGCACAGAAAGGGGAACCTGGGGAGAGCAGGAACCTGGCAAACACAGAAATGCCCCAGGGAGTGGGAGGAGGTGAAGCTGAGCCACAGCCACCCTTACTGTGTGGAACAGCAGTTCCTGGGGGAGGAAGAACAGCACAACTGGAAGAGTTTGCAGCCAAGAAGGGTGTTCGTCCAGGACTGAGCTGAGTTTTGCTGGACTGGCCCAACACGTGATGGAAATGTGGGAAATGTGGTGCCCTCACAGTCACCCATAGCAAAGGAGTCGCTGGTTCAGCAGGAGATGCAATCAGCCACCCATCAGCTTGAGGGCTCAGGAAGCTGATGGAACTGTATGTTCTCAGACTAAGAAAATCTAAATTAAGTCATCTTTTTACACGTGAAATTACTTCCTGAGTTAGTAGGACAGGAGGTCCCAGCAGTGTTGGTCTGACCCAGGAGGAGTTGCTAGGAAGAGGAACGTGCCAGGAAAAGGCTGAGTAAAACCATCCCCGGGTCAGGCATTTTCCGGCAGTGGCTTTCCAGCTGGCCTATGGAATGTTGGGAATGTTCATGGCAAGGCTGCTCCTCAGTGCTCTCTCTATCAGTCACACCTCCAGCAGTTGACAGAGCACAGGGACCCTCTGGGAGGGACCTCCCAGTTTCCAGGCAAAACTGCAAGGAGAGCCAAAGTGAAGTACCCTGGACCATGTAAAGCCTGGGACCTTTTCTATCCCTCCCTCTCTGGATCCAATAAATCCTGAAGCCCTTTATCCTTCCCTCTCTGGATCCAATAAATCCTGGAACCTTTTATATCCCTCCCTCTCTGGACCTTATAAATCCTGGAGCCTTTTATCTCTCTTTTTCCTCTGAATCCTATAAATCCTGGAGCCTTTTATTTACTCCCTCTCTGCATCATATAAATCCTGGAGCCATTTATCTACTTCCTCCCTGGATCGATCATGTAAGTCCTGGAGCCTTTTATATCCTTCCCTCTCTGGACCATACAAATCCTGGAACCTTTTATATCCCTCTCTCTCTGGATCCTATAAATCCTGGAGCCCTTTTTCCTTCCCTTCCTCTTCCCAGACATTTGTGATGCTCCAGCCAACCTCCCAGCTCAGCGTGGGGCTCATCCCTCACAGTTGGTGCAATACTTTATTTCATTTCTTCCCTGATTTAACACCAGCACGCAACTCTGAAACAACTCAGGTGGCCAGAGAAAAACAGGGGCTGCTGCAACTCCTGCTCCTGATGCTCAGCTCATAAATTGGCTGCAATCATATTTTAGTTACAAAAAAGAAGCGAAAATAAAGCTTTGTCATTGATCTCAGCACTGCTTTTCTAAGCAGTGAATTGGGTTTCGCTTAAGCCTGCCACTGAGCAAAAAGGGAAAAACAATCACAAGAGATGCCTGGATGAATCTCCTGATGTCAGTATTTCTGATGAAGATAAATTTGTTGGTAAAAGCAGCGTTCCAGGCCTGAGAAAAAGCAGCCCCAAGCCATTAATATTGATAGAAATGGGGCCAGCAGACTCCTGCAGGGGAAGGTGGATTCAGGAGTGGGGAAGGATGCCAGGTGGAGAGGCTGGACGTGAAGCTCCATGGGCCTGCAGGAGAGATGAAGAGAAAGGGGCGGAAGGTGGGGGAAGCAATGCTCAAGGGAAGAATTTTTTGGGGATTCTGGGGATCAGCCCCTCCTCAGGCACCTGCAAAGGGACTGAGATAACCAAAGCAGCTGCCAAGGCTTGAAAATCAGCCCCTCCTTCGGTCAGTGGGGTGCAGGGCCTTTCCCCAGGCTCCAGGACCAGGTGACAGCCCAGCAGAACGCGGCTCCAAGATGTTCCTGCCCTTTGGGAAAGAGCAAATCAAGCCAAGCTGTGCAATCCTGGTTCATCCCTATGTTTGTGCACCCAGCACAGGAGATGACTTCAGCTCTCACTCCTCTGGCACATCAGCCCATCACTTCTCTGTGTGATTCCCCTGCTCTGCTTCCTCACTGGATAGGTTTTGCTGTTATTCCCAGGAGTTTTGCCAATTAACACCAAATGGAAACCTGTCCTGTAGCACCCAGGCCTTGTTATCACAATGCACGGGGTGAGATAGAGGATAACAGGATTAAATTCCAGCAGGGAGATGTGAGCTGGGCATTGGAAAATGTCCTGGTGGCAAGAGCAGGGATGTGCTGTTCCCAAAGTTGGTTGGTTGGGCAGGATGAATTCTCCTGCAGTCTGGCTCTGAGGTTTCTCAGGCCAAGGAATAGAGGATCCATTTGCTCTTCCCTGTTTTCCTCCCTAGCAAAGCCCCCTTAGGCTCGTGGCCATCGCTCTGCTCCCTGTCCTGCAGGGTGGGGCACTGGATCCAGCTCCAGCACCTTCACCTCCTCTTCCAGACTGGATCCACTCCCCCTGCTCCAAAATCAGCTCCTTCCCTCCCATCCCTGATGGCAGCAGGAGCATGGGAGCCCCTGCCAGGACTGTGCCAGGGTCCCCTGCTTTCCCTGCCCCTCTGCTTTAGCCAGAATTATAAAAATCCACAAGAAACCTCTGGATTGGCAACTTTGTTTTGCAGCCTTAGATGGTGGCACTGAGAAACTGCATTTGTCACTCATTGAAAAAAATTCTATTTCCCATCCATCATAAAATTAAGGTCAAACCCATTAAAAACTTTTTTCTTCCTGGACACAGAGTAAAAAATTGGCAGGGGAAGGTCATGATGTCAAATTAAATCTCCTGGAGACTTGGCTTTTTTTTTTCCTTTTTTAATCAAAAGGTATCTAAATTTAACACCAGTGCCTCATTTTGAAATATAACACTGACACAGTCCGTACTGAAAAATGCTGAAATGCAGCGCTCTGGGCTTAAAAAAAAACAAAAATAGAAAATCAGTGCAGAATTTGACAGATTGTTTTAGTTGTCCTCAATTTGAAACTTCAATGGATGAGCTGTTGATTAAAATATCTTGTCCAGCTCTAATTAGCACCATCACCATCAGCCAGGGGCCGCCACTATCGTCTTGGGTTCTGAATAAAATGTAAGGGTGAAATAACCCCTAATGCAAAAACCTTTCCTGTCCCCCTGCCAGGATGTCGCAGTTTCCATAACTGTCCTTCATTTTTTGCATTCCCAGAGTAAGAGAAAAGGCTGCAGCAGGAAAGAGCAACACAATTCTCCTGACTTGATGAAAACACAAGGAAGGAGACACATCCTGAGGCTTTTCTTCTCTCACCCACAGAGGGAGGGAGCAGGATGAGAGCAGAGCCCTGGGCAAGGGGCACTGGTTGTCAGCTGCAAAGTGCTCACAACACCCAGTGTGATGCTCACTCTTTGAATTCAATCAGTCTCATGTCACTTAATTTAAGTCAATTTAGTTAAACCTCCACTAAATTAGTGAAAGCCAAGCAAGCCATAGAAAGGGGGGGTGGGGAGCTGACTCTGCTGAAAATTTGCTGATGTCTGGAAGCACTCAGAGTTCATAAATTCATATATTTACACCTGTAAGGGTGGCTGTGGGGGCTGCCTAACGAACTGGACCAATTAAAACAGATTGAGATTCAGGAGGGATGTGCCAAGGAGGGCGTCATGAGAAGGCAGCACCAGCCCCTGAGAGAAACCCCTCTGGATGGGCAGGACAAGCTGGGGATCATCCCCAGGGACAACCAGGAGATTCTCTTTGCCAAAGCAAAGCTCTCCAGCTCCATCCTCTCACTAAACTAATTAATCTGGACACAAATTAACACATGGGGCTCTCATTCCCCACTTTGTAATGGTGCTTGCTCTGGGCTGGAGGGAGATGAGGGGATTCAGCTCAGCCCTGTGCCAGTCCCAAAAGTCCCTCCATGGTTCTTCTGGGCTGCTCCCAACCCCTCCTGCAGCAACAGGAGCCCTCCAACCTCTGCATCTGCTCAGCCTCCTGGGGGAGGCTGGCCTCACATCAAAGGCTGATCCTCATCCCCAGCACATCTGGGAACAGATGGGCCACGAGCCAGGTTGGATTTCCGCCAGGAAAAGGTGCTGGGGATGCCTGGGAATGAAAGAGGAGAATCTCAGGCAGTCCTGGAGGTATTTCCTTTCATTCCTCAAATGCCAGCAAAGGCACGGGCCCATCCCATCCACACTGCAGGCTGCTGAGGAGATGTGTGCAGACATGAGGGAGCTGTTCAGGTGAAATATCCCTGAATTTTCACTCTCTGCAAACACGCCAGGCATGTTCCCGTGCAGGGATGTGCCAAAGGAAGGAAACTCCCAGCGCTCCTTGCCAACCATTCATGGCAAAGTGTTTCCCTGAATGACCTTTGGGCAATTTAGCTTTCGATTTCATATTTATTTTTAATGGAAATTAAATAAGTCATGTCATAAAGGAGAATAACCTCAATTAATTGGCATGTAATGCTGGGAGAATAAATCCTTGTTCTGCATGACTGAAACTTCCATATCTTACTAGAAATGGAATCTCTTTGGTCTTGCCAATTCTAACACTATTTTCCCAGAGAGATGGGCACAGACCCACATCAAAAATTCTTGTGTTAAAAATAATAACTCCAGCTCAGCTGTGCCGTTCCCTGGTAGGAACAAAAAACTTTTTTGCTTAAACAATCAAATCAGTGTGGTTTGCAGTGCATTTTAAACAGTAAAAGTGTAAAAGGAAGCCAGAATTTGGGGTGCAAACTCCAGCCTGTAGACATGGAACACCTGAAATGCTGACTCAAGTGAGTCTCACCCTGGGAAAATCTGCCTCACACCTGGGTTTTGTTCAAGCTGACAAAGCCAGACGCTTAAAAGTGAAAGAATTGGCTCTCCCACTCATTTTTGTGGGTGAGAAGGGGAAGCAGAGCTGGTGCCCGTTCCCTGCAGTGGCTTTGGGGGCTCCTGCTCCAGCAGCTGCTGCCGTGTGAACGCTCCCTCAGCTGCTCCCTCCTCACCACAGAGCAAAACCCTCTGTGCAGAGAGCTCCCAACCCTGCTGAGCCTCGCTGGATTTCCTGCTCCTTCATCCCCATGGAGTCAGGAGCTGCTGGGACACCCCGGGGGAAAACAGCTCTGCTGGAGCAGCAGCCTGGAGGGAGACATGGAGGAACCTCTGAGGAAACAGCTCCAGAAAGGGAGGTGAGATGCCAAGGGGGCAATCACAGAACAGAGCCAGTCCTGGAGGGCTCCCTGTGCCTGCACAGCACCAGGGGACACTGGGGGGACACTGCAGTGGCCTTCCTGTCCCCATTTCACAGGCGGGTTTGTGGAAATTTAACTTCTGTCACTCTCTGAGGCTGAAAACACCTTTGGAAGAAATGTACCTGTGCAAAAGCAGTGTGAGACCCAAGCACTTCCACTGCTGGGAGAGTTCTGCACCAACTGCCTGCCAGAACTAGCCTGGGCAGATGGGCAAAGCGCTGAAATCAGGTTTAGTTTTCCCTGTGGGGTTGATAACTCACCTGCAAACCTGTCTAGAGTTTGTGCTTTGTGTGGTGTGGATGGCTGTGTGAGAAAGAGCTTTTCCTCTCTGAAAAAATGACTGAGGCACAGAAGAAAAATGCCCTGGAACAGTTCCTTGTGCTAATATTTGTAAAGCACTTCCAGCCCACAGGAGCTCCCAGAACCCACAGGAAATGAGTGTTTCCCTCTGGGAGAGGGCAGGTAGAGTTTGTGCAATTCAGGATTATTCCATGTTGTTACTAGGCATGGAGAGGAGGCTGGTGTGCCCCCAAAAATTCACTTGTGTTATTCTCTGTGGAAAAGTGCATTTTAAACAATTTTCCCCCCACCTTCCTGTTCTGCAGCTTGGGCATAGCCAAGTGGGAGCTATCCAGCGCTGTTTGAGGGGTTCTCTTTCCCTCAGAAGAAAACTGGAAGACGCATTTCCTTACATTCTAGAGAGACAGAGCACCCAGCAAGCGGAAACAGAGACACAGAACTAATTAAGTTTTGACATTTATTAGGATGGGGGTTTTTCCTTGCATCCTGCTCCATGGTGATGCCTTTTGGGGCTACCTAAAAACAGAGGCCAGACAAAATCAAGGGAATAAAAAGCAGGTATATTTATGGAAGGGCCTTCAGGTACATTTCAGGCAGACAAAGCCCTCAGGGGCTGCACCCAAAATGGACAAAGGGTCACAGGGTTTCACACTTTTATAAGTTTGGTCCATTTGCATATTGGAAATTAACCTTCCAATTACAGCTTCAGCTAATGAAGTCATTTACCCCAGGTTTGCTGCCCCCAGCTCACTTTTGTTTCCATCTCTCAGGCCTGAGGCAGTGAGGGGTCCTTGATTGCCAGGCCTGGAGAGGAATTGTTGTGTCTGAGCAAAATGGGAAAGCAGCAGCTCACACTGTGTGTGGGGTTTAGAGCTATACACTAAAGAATTCAGGCTTACAAATACATGAAATATATAAAAGCTAAAATCCTAAGGCATCAGTGGTAGCACCTGGACCACCAGCAAAAGCAGCAGTGGCTGGGGGGATGTTCACTGAGGCACAAACATCCACTCTCAGCCTGCAAAGCCCCAGAGCAGCCTCCTTGCTGTCTCCAAACAACCTCCCAGTGACATTTCACCACCCACAGCCCTGGGACAGATCTGCTCCCAAACTAAACCTTCCCTCAGGGATATTTGCACAGGCACTTGCATGAGGAGAGTTCTGAGTTGAGTGAACAGTGGGTGCCTCCTGTAATGGAAAGGGCATTTCTCTCGTTGAGAGATTTTCCTGGCTCTGACGTAACTGGGAAGATGATTCTCAGTGTGTCAGCGTTACTGTCAAGCCACAACCCTATGCTAACCGTGAGGGCTCCAATTTGCTGTGCCCACACCAGGTTTTTACAGCTGCCACTCCCTGAGTGCCAACACCCTCCCAGCCCCAGGCTGTCCCTGCATCCCCATCAGGGATGATGCAGCCGAGGGATGGAGGGACGGCAGGAAATCGGTTCTTTTCATTCCAGCCCCCTCCATCCCAAATCCCCAGCCGTCCATCTCTGTTTGCTGTGGCTGAAGGTTGGCAGAGGCGATGGGAAGTGATGAAGAGGTGCAAAGCTCTGAGCACTTTGCGTGTTTACCTGAGCACCAGAATCTTCTGGAGTTTGCAAAACCAGGCCGGAAATTGCTCAATGAAAAAATTTCTATTCTTTCTCCTTCCAGTCAGGCTAAAAATAAAATAAAACCCTTGTGCCAGGCTCATTTCTGCTGCAACCACACTTGTCTCAGCGGAGTTAATGGGGGTGAGGATGGGCCTCTACCATGCTGTTTTTCAGCAGTGCAACTTCCAGTCACACCAGAGCAGGGAAACGGAAACCAGTGGTGGGTGAGGCAGCCCAGCACTGCTCCCCTGGGCTCCTCACCACCAGCAGCTCCCCAAAATCCACCTCACCTTCTCCTGCTCAGCAGCAACAAGGTGTCTGCAAGGCAGCTTTTAGCTGGAGGGAACAGGGGCAAGACCCAGCTCAATCCCACCCCTGTAAAGTCCAGTCTTTGTGTTTAGGCAGGGGCTGGGCGCACCTTACAGAGATTTTAAGCTCTAATTGCCTTGATCTGCCCAACCTTTTACAAAATCGGCATCTAATTTTGGTTTTGTTTGCCTATACATGATGCATTTCTCCTGAAAGTCTCATAAAGAGTGGTGAAGAAACTTTGTTATTTCACCAAGGGTGAGAAGGAGCATTGATCAACCTGATGGCCAAATGGCCTGTGCTTCCAGCCCAGCAGGGTTAGAGCTGCAGGTGTGACAGAGCCAGGGCTGTTCATGGAATTCCTGACCATCCCAATGAGGTGCTAGGAGACAGGAGTATGGGATACAGCCAAGACACCAGGCTTCTGGCTGGACACTCTTTTTCCAGGTATTTCCAGTACAGCAGCTCCCACACAGGGATATTTTTCTGCACCTGAATGCCCATCCCAGTTGAGCTCAGGGGAGGGAAAAGCCCACTGCATGGGGACATTTTGCTGTAGCGGGCCACAGAATCACAGAATATCCCGAGCTGGGAGGGACCCACCAGGATCACCCAGCCCAGCCCCTGTCCCTGCACAGAACCCCCAACAACCCCACCCTGGGCATCCCTGGCAGTGCTGGCCAAAGGCTCCTGGAGCTGTGGCAGCCTCGGGGCCGTGCCCATTCCCTGGGGAGCCTGGGCAGTGCCAGCACCCTCTGGGGGAAGAACCTTTCCCTGCTCTGCAGCCTGAGCCTGTCCTGGCCCAGCTCCAGCCGTGCCCTCACATCCCATCACTTGTCAGTGTCACAGATCCATGTCTGTCCCTCCTGTTCCCCTCACAAGGAAGTTTTAGGTCCACAGAGAGTGACAGGAAGGAGACATCAACCCTGGCTGTCCTGAGCTCTGCTGGGAACAGGAGGCTGAGCAGCACAGGGCAGGGCTGGCTGTCCCACACAGCAGCTGAGGATGTTGCAGAAGCCACAGGATGACCTGAGGTGCTCCCTGAGAGAGTCTGTGTTGTGCTGAGAGGTGGCCGCATCACTGGTGTGAGGGGAGAAGGGAACAGGGCCCAGCTCAGGGGTTTAGAAACCAGCAATCCCCAAGTGCCTTTGAGGAACTGTTTGTGTGTGGCCATGAGCCAGGATGTGGCTCTTCCTTTGGAGCACCCTGTGAACTTCCCAGCTCCCCTCACGCTGCCTCCCACCCCTCAAGGATGTCTGTGAATCTAAGGGATGCCAGAGGGCTACACTCAAACACAAAACCTGGCAGAGTCACTTCAAAACAGACCTTTCAGAGCCCTCGTGCTCTTGGAGCACACAGGAGAGGCTGCTCCCGTGGAAAACTCACACTCCAGCATCGTTTGACATCCACAGCTTCTGCCACTGCCACGCTCACAGAGACTTCTCTGAGCACTGCAAAACAGAAACCTGTCCCTGCACAGCACCACTCCTGCCTGCTTTGAACACAAACCTCTCCACCTCCTGCCAGGTGAGGGGTGGGTTCAGCCAAGAGGAGAGGGTTTGGGTCTCCCTTTTCCACCTGCTCCAGATCAGCCTCGATCTGCCCAGGGCCAGCTGAGGGGGTGGCCCAGGCAGCCACTGATGGATCTGGCTGCATTCCTGGAGGTTCCACGCTGAGCCATTCCCATGGAAATGTCTCATATGAGCCAAAGGAATCAGCTATGGACAGTTTCTAACAGCGGAACCTGTTGCTGTTAATAACTGCAGGCTAAATCTTACCTGGCTTGGAGCAGGCACCTGCCTTCCTTCTGCTTTTAAAATAAGGTGAAACCACCAAAATTCTAGTGTCGGAGCTCAGAGCTTCAGCCAAGAGGTTTAATGGTTTTCCTGGTCCCACAGCCCAGCTCAGAAAGCAGCGCAGCAGCACCAGAAGCCTGAGGTTCCCCTGGTGTCTGCTCTGGGTGTGGGCTTGCTGCGGCAAGTTCAGATCAAACAGGAGGGATGTGCCTGAACAGGACTGGATTTTCACTCTCTAATGAGCATTTCAGTGAGAGGATATTGCTCTGCACTGTGTGACAGGAGGATGAGAACTGAGGCCATGAGGTGACAGGTGAATGCCTTCTGCTAAACGGGAACAAGGCTCCGTGGGCTGTGCTGTCGCAGGCTGGCAGGAGATAAGGCTCAGCTCCCACTGCAGAGATTTCATGAGAATTGATAATTTAAAACCCTTGCAATGTCTGGCAACAGCAATTATATTTCATACCTCTGATGACTAAAAAAAGATTCTCCAATATCTTATGGTGTCTGTGACAGGGAGAACGTGGAGCTGAGCATTCCCTTGGGACAGGATGTGCAGATCACTGGGAAACAAAAGAGTGGATAAGGTTAGATTGACATGCAGATCCTGAAGTTTCTCCAACCTTTACTCATTTTTCTAAACAGTTCTGAGCCGGGGGTGGAAAAAAAAATAAAGCTCAAGGACGCTTCATTTATGTATCCAAAACAACAGAGTTGTGACCTTGAGTTTCTGGCCCTGACTCCTCTTGCTCAGTTACTGCAAATGACTTCAGCAGCCACCTCTTAAATCATCTCAGAAAATGCATGGAAATATTAAACAACAACAAAAAAATCCACCCCATCTTTCCACTCAGTCAGACACACGCTTACCAACATCTTTTGGGCTGAAACAAAAGCAAACAACAATGGCTTAAAGCGTCATCCGCCGCTCTGCGGTCCCGGGAAAAGTCCCCGGCTCCTGCTCGCCTCTCTCGGTTACAAGTTCACAGAGAACAGGTACAGGGGACAAGGCTCGATCAGGAAACAAAATATTGGGTGGAAGGGAAATTCAACAAGCAGGGCCCGATGGTTGTGCTGAGGTCGGGACCGCTTCCCAGCACCCCGCGCCGCTGTGACCTTCACACCAACCGCATGAGAAAGGGCTTTGCACAGCCCGGGCCCGAAATGACTGACTGCTGACTCAGGCAGCAGCCGCTGGCATAATTACTCACCCGGTCCCTCCTGCTGGTTTCTCTGCTCTCCTTCTCTCTGCCAGGCACCGGGAGGCACCTCTGGGTCTGTACCTTCATCACCAGCGTGCTCCTCCTGCCAAAGGGGACGGCAGCCAGAGGGGACATGGGATTGTGCCCAAAACTCTGCAGAACAATCAAACTGGTCTGTGTTGGCTCATATGGGGGGGGTTTGTAAAGATGTTTTGTTTTCCTGGCTGTCCTTAACAACTCCTAGCATTTCTCCTGTCCCAAAGATCTACATGGTCAGAGAGATACCCACAGGCCCTGCAATAAGTGCCAATAATTTGTCTCTTCAGCACCTCTGTGACATGTGAGTCCCTCTGTCATGGAGAAGGAAGGCCAGGGCTCAGGGGATGAGGGATGGGCTGGAAGAGCAGAAATGAGCCTTTTGTCAGACATCCCAGCCCATCCTTGGCACTGACCCCGACCCCAAACCCCTTCATGCACCTTGCCTGGGCCCCACCAGGACACTGTGGGGAGATTCCCTTGCCACAGTCTGAGTGAGCTGCCAGCTGTTGAGCACATCTGGGATTTTGATGAATGTTCCTCTCACACCACTGCGAGCCCCAGGGCTTCTGCTTGACAGGGACAAAGGAGCCTATTGTCACCCAGATCCCTCTCCATGGGAGCCCCGGTGCTGTCCTTGCTCTGTCCTGGTTTGGAAAGACAGATGTCTGCCAGGGAAGGCCGGAGTTTCCCTTGGAATGGATTCCCAGAGGAAGACCAGACCCATCTCACCACCACTGGACCCTTCTACAGGATCATCTCTGCTCCAGCAGAACCACATCTGCCACTCCAGGAGGACTTATCTGGACTGCTCCAAACACCCTGACCAGGGTGTCAGGTCATATTCTGACTCTGTCAATGTTTCTAGGATTTTTCTTGTTTGCTTGTTTGGTTTTTTGTACTACTGTGCTTGTATTTTTAATATTCCTAGTAAAGAACTGTTATTCCTATTCCCATATCTTTGCCTGAAAGGCCTTTAATTTCAAAATCATAATAATTCAGAGGGAGGGGGTTTACATTCTGCGTTCCAAGGGAAGCTCCAGCTTTCCCTATCTGTCTTACCAAGACAGATACTCAGTGCTTTGCTGGCCCTGACACCTCCCTTCCCACTGTCCAACTTCCAGCAGACCCCTTTTATCCAGGCGGTCAGTGGTTTCCAATCAACCAGCCACGATGGCTTCATTAAATTAATTATCCCTTCCAAACCATCAGGCCTGAATCTCCTCTTTGGGTTCTTGTTTTCCCTCCTGTCACTGCTGGGCAGTGTCTGAGCCTCCTGCTGGAAGGGTTTCACCAAGGCTGAGCGTTTTTGAAGACGCATCCAAAGGGTTGTGCTCCCACAGGTGCCCCACGGTAAATTCTTGGCAAGATTGTGCACAAAGCCGTAATTAATTCATGCTGTCTCTGAGCCAGCTCTGCAGTCCTGCAGCCCAGAATTTTCCTCTCACTCGACTTTTAAAGTCTTAAAGGAATTTTCTGAATTCAGTGCTGAGCCCAGCAGAGACATCCTGTCTCCCAAAGTAGCATCTCTGGGGGATCACCTCCCCTGAGGAGCTCTGCAGTCCCCTCCCCACCAGCCCTCCACCCTCCCCTGCCTGTCTGCAGGAGGCTCCTGCCCCACCCCTGGGCAGGATGAGGAATTCATCCCCCCATAGGGGCAAATTCCTATTTCCCTGTGTGTATTTCAGCTCCATCCCTGATCCCTGTCATCCCCCTCTGGCACCAATATCCCATCACATCCCACCAGCCTGCACCAAGCACATCGAACCTGCCTTGAATCTCGACTTCCTCCGAGCGTCCCTTAGAGCCCAGGGAGGGACCTGCACCAAATCTGTCCCCTCAAACCCCACAGCAGCTACAGAAACCTTGTGTCTCTTCCCTCTTTTCCACACAGCCAGGCAGTTTTGCAAGCAGAAGGGCTGATCAGGATGATCCTGCCAGTTTGCCTCATCACACACAAGATTTTCCTAATTTTGCTGGGATTTGGAACCACCCCAAGAGCCCTGATAGATTTTTTTATTTGGCTGTGAGCGCTGGCTCAGACTCTTTACTCCCCCACCTGCTTTGACATGAGCCAGAGGTGTCTGGATGTTTGCACAGGAGACAGCTGAAAGGTGGATGCTCCAACAATCTGTGATCTCACACATAAATCACACCTGTGTGCTCTGGTACCTGACAGTGGCAGCTCTATCCATCAGCGGATCAATTATGCTAATCATGTTCCTAAATAACTCTCCTGTAGGTATAATTAGATCTAGGTGTGAATGTCACTTGTCTAACATGCTGAGGGGCAGGATCATTCATCCAGCATGAACTTGAGAGTAGAGTTCTTAACCCTGATTTTTAACCTCATAATTCCACCCAAGAAAACTTGTTCACTCATTCACCTTTGTTGTTCTGCATCTGTTGTAAGTTTTCAGAAAGTTCATGTCTGCCCTTGCTGTTTTGGGTTTTTCCCCATCCCCAGGTGCTGCCATACCAAGCAGAACCCACTCAAAGAGTCAGAAATGACTGGAAAGCTGCTGTTGAAAAGCAGAGATGCTCAAAAATCCTGCAGCTCACCGTGGGCCAGGCCCGAGCTCCTGCTTTCATCACCAACTTCCTCTGTGAGCACAAACCACGTCTGGCTCCCTGTGCCCTGGCTTTGCCCACAGCTGGGAGGAGGAGGTGACGTGGCTTTGTCACTTGGGTGATTCACATGTGCTGAGTCCTCTCAGGGCAGGGACCTCTTGTTGCTGACAGGGCTCTGGGGACTCATCCAAGCCTGCCTGGGGTGGGAGCAGAGCTGCCCATGGTCCCCACAGCTCCCTGGGGTTGTCACCAGTGCTGCGGAACAAGGTGGCTGTCCCCTCTCCTGTGAGTCTGACGGGCTCAGGGCGGTGGAAATGGGAATGTGATCAGCCCAAGCAGCCCCATCAGGGTCACCTCCTGAAGGCCTGGAGATGTGGCAGACTCTCCAGGCCAAAAGCTTTCCATGTTTGGAGTCCATCCTGTTAGCTTTGGATGAAACACATAATCATGGGAAGACTATGTGTTGGTGCTTTTATTAAGAGCTCTGAGAATCAGGGGAATTCACCCAAATCTGATTCTGGTATAACATCGAAAAAGGACAAGTTTTATACCTTTCCATTATACAGCTACTTATTAATTATTAAGCCCCCATTGTTTTAAAGCATGCAACCATGGAAACTCTGGTATACCCTTATTCAATTAAGACAATCCTTCTCCCCCCTTAATAATCACCCAATTCTATCATATGATTATGTGGGTGCAATTTCACATGATTCGATAGAAGCTAGAAACTTAACATTTTGTTCTCTCCCAGACCTAACTGACCTAGCTCTGAATTTATTGTACACGCTCCCTTGATTTCAGAATCATTTTAACCCTATGCTAACAATCCCAGCGGTTGTAGCTAACAAAAAGACATCCTCCTTTTGTTTTATGCTTTTTTGGGGGGTTGGTAATGACCTTAAGAACAATCTCATCCCATCCCCTGCCATGGGCAAGGACTCCTTCCACTACACCAGGTTGCTCAGACCTGGCCTTGGACACTTCCAGGGATGGGGCACTCTATGATTTTAAGATGATTCCACGATTTTCTGCAAACCCAGCTCCTCCAGACAAGCCCTAGAGCTCAGTGCAGGGAAGGGCTTTTCCCTTCTCGGGATGGAGCAGCTTTATCAGCACATCCTGACCCGTGTGACACCGCAGGGCACGGCTGTGTCAGCGCTGCTCCCTGCACGCTGATAAGGCTGTCACAGATCCCTCCTGGGCTGCACACACCCAGGGATGCCTTTATCACCCATTTCCTACTGATAAGGAGCTGTAACACTGATAAACCCGGCCTGCTCTGAAGGCCCACGTGTGTCACCGCCGCTGAGTGTGTGTGGCTGCTCTGTTGGAGCCGAGGCTGCATAGCAGCTCCTTTATAGCACGTGGGTGAGTCACCGAGAGCACCCAGGGGCCACAAATTCCTCCAGTCATCCAGCCCTCAGAGCCAAGGCCCGAGGGAAGGAAAACCGAAAGATGGCTTTGCCCCTGGTGTGTGGCAAGATGGGTGCAGGGTGTGTGGTGCAGGGCAGGCAGCTGCTGGTACAGAGCTGAGCATGGCAAATCCTGAGCTGGAAGGGACTGAAGGGATCACCCAGCCCAGCCCCTGGCCCTGCCCAGACCCCCCAACAACCCCACCCTGGGCATCCCAAAGGCTCCTGGAGCTGTGGCAGCCTCGGGGCCGTGCCCATTCCCTGGGGAGCCTGGGCAGTGCCAGCACCCTCTGGGGGAAGAACCTTTCCCTGCTCTGCAGCCTGAGCCTGCCCTGGCCCAGCTCCAGCCGTGCCCTGGGTCTGTCCCTGTCCCAGAGCAGAGCTGGGAGCTGCCCCTCGGGAGGAGCTGCAGCCCCGGGGAGCAGTGCCCTCAGCTGCTCCAGCTGAACAATCCCAGTGCCCTCAGCTGCTCCTCATGGGCCCCTCCAGAGCCTTCCCCAGCCCCGTGCCCCTCCTCTGGACACCCTCTCACACCTTTGGATATTTTTTACTGTGTTGTGGTGCCCAAAACTTCCCCAGCCCAGAGCAGAGCAGGACAGTCCCTCCCTGGCCTGACCAGTGATGCTGTCCCTGATGCCCCCAGGACAGGGATGTCCCTCCTGGCTGCCAGGACCCTGCTGGCCAATGTCCAGGACCACGAGGTCCCTTTCCAAGCTACTGCTCCATGTTTTGCCTTCAGCCCTTTTCTCTGGTGTAGGAATGCATTTCCACACCCAAGCAGGTGTTTCCATATAGGGGAAGGTTTTAAGACTCACCCAAAAACCTTTTAAGGGAAGGACACTAGGAGTTTCTCTGCTCTCCTGACAGTAGTTGGCTCAGTGCCAAGACAAAAGCACCGATGGTCTCTTTACCTCTTCCTCTGATAAGTAGCTATTCTCTATTGGGCTGTTTGCCAAGAAAACCCACCTAAATCGTTCAATATTTAAGGGAGAGCACAAGGCTTCTCAGTGCATTCTCGAGGTACTGTAGCAGGTGCGTAGGACCTGTCCTGACACTGTGCTCGGCTTTATTCTTTGGTTTTTGTATTATTTTCTTCTTTTATTAAAACCTTTTTGCTTTTTCAAGACATACTCGACCATGGCATCTCCCTAAATTCTTTAAGCCATTTTCTGCAAGGGCTGGCCCCTCAGATGTGGCAGACTTTCATGGAGTTTATAACATCTGACTCCAGCCAAGATTCCATCACCCTGGCTCCCTCCTTAAACTGGGAATTCCTAAAGATCAAGAGCTGTACAAAAGCGGTCTGGTTTGCTTTTCCACGCCGTAAATAACCCTCATTTCCCAGACTGCCAAGTGGAAGCAGCTGTTGGAGCAGTAAGGCGCTTATCTGGAAACGTAAAGCTCTTGAATGAGCTGTTCCAGAGCGGGGAGCTCAGATCCGGTAACCTGGGCTATTTTTAAGCCTCTTGTTTTATTCAACGCTGCTGAATTTCCACGCTAGCCCAGTGCTGGCTGTGGGATAGAAATAGAAATTAATCCGGGCCTGGTCACAGTTATCTGCCTGCAGCCTTCGCTCCTGGCAGCTGGACAAGGGAGGGAGGACCCGGAGGTCACCGGGAACGTGAGCCCTGCCCACAAAACAACTGAGAGGGGTCACCTCTTTATAATGAAATAAATTTCTTACCCGGGACAAAAAAAGGCCTGGAAACTTATCCCGCACACAGGGTGGCACCCACTGTGGGAAGAGAAGGATGGTGCTTGCAGCAAAGTCTGCTCTCTTGCTGCTCCAAGATTCTTTGGTTCCCAGTATCCCACTGAGAGGGAATGGGCACCTCTGGGTGCTAAAATGGACTTCCCTGGCCAGGATACACAGGGGAAAGGATGGTGGGAGGAAATAAAATCTGAGAGCTAGTGCCAAGCCTAGGGAAGAAAATACACAATATTTTATATAAATGTATGTATATTATAAATACATAATATCTCATTCTTTACAAATGTAATCCTAGAATTGTGCTCCAAGGAGTGTTGTGGAGCTAAATTGTAGACTCACAGGTTTAGGTGGGAAGGGACATTAAATCTCATCTCATCCCACCCCCTGCCGTGGGCAGGGACCCCTCCCACTGTCCCAGGCTGCTCCAGCCCCGTCCAGCCTGGCCTTGGGCACTGCCAGGGATCCAGGGGCAGCCACAGCAAATCTGGGCACCCTGTGCCAGGGCCTGCCCACCCTCCCAGGGAACAATTCCTGCCCAATCTCCCATCCATCCCTGCCCTCTGGCCGTGAGAAGCCATTCCCTGTGTCCTGTCCCTCCATCCCTTGTCCCCAATCCCCCTCCAGCTCTCCTGGAGACCCTTTAGGCCCTGGAAGGGCTCTGGGGTCCCCTCCTCTTCTGCAGGTGAACAGCCCCAGCTCTCCCAGCCTTTCCTCACAATATATTTTATACAATATATATATAAGTACCAGGCCAATGGCTACAAGAGAATCACCAAATTGCAGGTTTTTCCCCAAAAGGCCTGGCAATTCCCACAGCAGGGGCTGCTCGGAGGATTTGTTTCCCTTTTCCCAACCAGGGTAAACAAAGGTGCTGCCAGATGGCAACTGAGGAAAAATCTCCAGCAGCATCCTCCAAACCAGCTGCACATCTGGGAAACCTCCACACCTCACACCCCTCCCTGCCAGCTGCCAGCACATCTGTACCAGCCCTCCACAGCACCAGACCTTCCCCAGAGCTCCCCCTGCCCAAAAAGGGGCTTTGGGTGGGTTTGTACCCAGCAAACAGCAGCTCCTGGGTCACCCCCTCTTGCTCTGCCAGGTTTTGGAGGTCTGGGCCATGGCAGAGGCTCTGATCCCTGCAGGAGGCAGGGATTATCCACAGCTGGATTGGTTTGACTCCTTCTGGACAAATTGCTTGAGCTTCCCAAGGAGCAGCCTCTCCCTGATCCTTCTTTGAACTGGCATCTCCCAGCCCAGCACAATCAGCTTTAGGGAAGGGGCTGCACAGGGAATTCTAGTTAAAAATAGTTAATAATAAATCAGTGGTAGTTACTAATAAATCATAAAGTTAATAGTTAAAAATAGTTTAAAAAGGGGGATCTTTGCCTAAAAGGCTTTATGGGGGGATCCAGAGCCCTAAAGCACAGGAAGGGATTTGAGAAGGGCTGGCTCCCAGGTAAGGGAAAGCCTGGGATAAAGCCCAGCTCATCCCAACCTCTGCAGCCACTGGACTCTGAGTTCCTCAGCAGCAGCTTTTTGCCATGGTAATTAGTAACATGGATTTTCCACGTTCTCCAGGAGCTACTGCTGCAGTGCCAATGGATGTGACACTGCAGAGCTGCTGGAATGGATTCGGGACAGAGCTTCTGCCAACAGAAATATGGATGAATGCTAATTTATAACCTCCCTTTCTCTCACAGCCTATCAGAGGAAATAAATTCCAAACCATTCTCCAGGAAAATAACAGCTGTAGCAAAATTCATCAGGACAATGTTTAATCTCCCTGGTACTTTGTCATTTTTTTTTACCCCATTTCTCAATTTTTTATTTTTTAGTAGGGTTCTTACAAAAGAAGAATAAGAACAAGAGTGTACAGTGATCAAGGGAAAATTGGAGCTGGCTAGGGTTGTTTCTAAGAGGCACTTATAGTAATGGGTTTGAACATCCAGGGTGATCAGATGAGACTGTAATTCTTAACAGGTGAATATTCAATAATCCAGAGTCAGGAAGGAGATGATTAATTGTCTTTTTAGGGATTTTTTTTATTTAGATTTATACTGAGGAGGAAATAACATTTTCCTGGAATCAATGTGTCTTTGTTTCTGAGTTAGAAAACTGAAATTAACAATTTTTGAGATCTCTCTTTAGAAAAAAAAAATCCTAACAGCCCAAGCCCCTCAGCCATTTAACTCCCATCTGAGTCCTCTTCCTATCTCCCACCCAAATCCTGCCCAAATCATTATCCAGGGCATGAGGAGGGTGGCAGGGCTGCACAGGGAGCAGCAGCAGCACCCCAGAACCCCCAAAATCCCGGTGTTTGGGGTCCCACTGCAGGCTTGGTGTCACAGGGCAGTGCCACATGCCCTGGAGTGAGCTGGGAGAGCTGTGATGTGCTGTGGGATTCATGCCGTGCCGTGCCGTGCCATGCCGTGCCATGCCATGCCATGCCATGCCGTGCCATGCCCTGCCGTGCCATGCCGTGCCATGCCATACTGTGCCATGCCGTGCCATGCCGTGCCATGCCATGCCATGCCGTGCCATGCCATGCCACCCCGCCTCTCTCCCAGGGCTGCTTTAATATAAACATCGGGCCAATGGCTACAAGAGAATCACCAAATTCCAGCTTCTCCCAAAAGGCCTGGCTGTTCCCACAACAGGGGCTGCTCAGAGGATTTGTTTCCCTCTTCCTAACCAGAGTAAATAAAGGTGCTGCCAGCTGGCAACCGAGGAAAAATCTCCCCAGGGATCCAGCCAGCAGCGTCCTCCAAACAAGCTGCACATCTGGGGCAGTCCCTGGAATGGCAGCAAAATGCCTTGGCTGAGCAGGAGGTGGAAAAATGAGGAATGAAGATGAGAGCAGAGCCTGGAGCAGAGCTGGTGCCTCCTGTCCCACCCGGGGCACCCGACTTGTTCCTGCTCAGGAAACGTCCCGGACAGTTCGTCACATCCTTCACACCTGGCCTGTCTCCCAGGGAAGAGTGAGCACTGACAGGGAGGGAGGGATGCCCAGGAGGCTCCAGGGGGATGGCAGGATGGCCCCAGGGCGTCCTGCACTGGCTCCTGCATCACCAGCTGCCCAGGGCGCAGCAGGACACATCACCTGCCCCTTCCAGGGGTGACTCCTGCAGGGGTGACACAGCAGGACACATCACCTGCCCCTTCCAGGGGTGACTCCTGCAGGGGTGACACAGCAGGACACATCCCCTGCCCCTTCCAGGGGTGACTCCTGCAGGGGTGACACAGCAGGACACATCCCCTGCCCCTTCCAGGGGGGACTCCTGCAGAGCTCTCACCCCGCATTCCCTGCTTCTGGGCGCCCCCTCCACCTCAGACTCTGCTGGGATTCTGTGACCTTCCCCTGCCTGTGCTAAGGCTGATGAAATCAGTTTGCCTTGCAGGGGTGGCTCAGGCCTTTGTTTGGGATTTTCCAAGCTTCACAACCCACACCACGAGTCCCAGTGCAAATCTGTCGGGTGGTTCTCAAGCCTCACGCTGAGATTTCAGCATTGCAGAAGTTTTGGCTGCCTGGGCTCTTTGCAAAGGCATCAATTTCACCCTCTAATAGGCACAGCAAACTTGATTTCAGGCCCACTTACCATGCTGTAAATCCAGGCTAACCATATTAAACTCAGGGCAGCTGATGCCAGAGACTTAAAACCAGCAGGAGTAAAACTCACCTCAGGTGTGTGCAGCCAGCAGCCTGGCCTGAGGCCACCCTGGGCTGCTTTGTAAAGCAGCCCAGAGAAATTTCTCTATAAATGTTCCATTAATACCAACAGCTAAATCCCTGGTCTGCCTTAAAACCCTCAGCCCCACCTAGGTTAGCAGCAAGAGTTCTGATTTAATTTGCTCCCAAGGCTGACAGACCACAGCAGCAGCGGCTGCACACTGATGTAGTTCCCCTGGAATTAATTACATTTATTCCTCCCTCTAACAGGGGTAAAAACGCTGCCCTGGCTGAGGACCAATCTTTTGCTCCATCCCTTTCCAAGACAGAGGAGAAAATATGAATGGAAACCACCAAGTCCTATGACTTCTCCTTCAAATTTTCAGCTAAATTTCACCTAGTGAAAAAATCCCCAGGAGTATGAAATCTAGTGGGTTATTTTCTCCTTCAAGAAATGATTTTTGAGGCTTTCTAGAAATCTCCCACTATGAGGAAGAGCTTTAAGTAAAACACACTCTGGAGCTGATGCATCAATTCTCTACGCTATGCCCAAAACATGGGGTACACCAGGCAATATTCACTTTTTAGTAGTAAGGAGAGACCTTTTTTTCTGAATTAAATGTAGCAGCAGCCAAGCACAGCCCTGGTCCATCCTGGCCCTAATAAATCCTTCGGCACAGATTTCCCTGTAGCTCCAGACATGCTGAGCTCAGCAAGGCTCAGCTCAAACCTTAGAATTTCCCCCATCCCTGATTAACCACGTCCCAAACTAATCCCAAAGCAATGGTTTCACTGAGGTGAGGAGGAGAAATTAAACACAATTTCATTAATTAATAACTATTTAAATAGAACAGCCTAAGCCAGAGGGCATTTCTTGCCAGCTGCCTCGCTGTCCCATGTCCCAGTAAACCCAGCCTGGCCACTGGTTTGGACTGGTGTTGTTGCCCATGCTGAGTGAAAAACACAACCACAGCGTTTACAGGTAAGGCAAATTTGGGCTTTAAAATTGTTTCAGATCATGTGAGCAGTCGGTTTTAGTTTCTGTTCATAACATGAACGGACTGAAACCTGAAACCAGAAAGAAATCAGAGAGAAGCAGAAGAGTGGGCAGCTTGTAAGAGAAAAGAAAGGCTCAGTAGCAAAACACCCCCATTCAGAAAAATAGAAAGTGTTAGGAAGAATCGGCAGAGTGGCAAAAGAGGACTTTCAGAAAATCAGAATGAGAAATGCAACACCTAGCAATGCGGAAATCAGGGTAAATACCATCTGAGAGTGGCACGAGGATTTTGTGATAAATGTTAAGATGTAACATGAGATGTAGATAAAAGGGTTAAGAGAGGTGCCAAAAAAGGGGTTCTGCATTCATCTGAACTAAGAGAAGGAAAGGAAACACAGGGAAAGCTACAGTATTAAACACCCTTCTTGTTTCAGTTTTCTGAGAAAAAACCCATGTTTCATTTTTCCCATGTGCCCAACAACGAGGCAGGAATAAACTAAATAAAAAGACTGTCTCTAATTTATTTGATAATTTATTTATTTCTTTTTTAAAGCATCAGATATTCTGGTATTGAATACTCTGGTATTTAAAGGGTGAAAGACTCCAAGGGCTACCAGCCCCCCCAAAACCTCCTTGCAGACAGTGGAAGGGGGGCCAGAGGAAGGGCCGGGACCAGCTGGTTACCCTGAGGGAAGTGGAGCAGGGATAGTCAGGAACATCCAAAGAACACTCTGTACACGAGCCCTCAGATGATGCAATGGCAAGGAACCTTTCTCAAGACTATATTGTGTCACACAAATTATTTCTGACACCCATCTGGCTGTGGGGATAAGAAGGAAGGTGAAATATCCCAATTTATCAGGGTGTTGGGCACTGTTTTCCATGTAGGCCTGGGTTTTTGTGTTTTCCATGTAGGCCTGATTTGCCTGGGGTTTTATGGCTACTCTCCATGGCACAGGCTGCTGAAGAACACACACACAAGTCTTTGAAGCTCTGAGCTGTTTGTTCCCTCATTTCTGTCCTTCCAGAGGAGCTGCAGGGCACTGGAATCTTTATCCAGGGTTCTGCAGGCGAATTAGCCCAAAATGCTCTTCCTTCCGAGGGTGCCAGTAACTGCTGGAGGTGCCCTGCCAAGGATGGCAGGGCAGGGAGGCCGGGCAGGGCGGTGGCTCTCGTGCCACTGGAATTATTGGCAAGCAGCAGGGATGGAATATGCCCCAAGGGAGCTCCTGCCTTGGCCCTGGTGCCTGGGATGTGCCAAACCCAGCTGGCACCGCTGCCAACACCTGCCCGTGCCCCACAGGGGACAAACCAATCTGCTGGCTCACCCCAGGGCTCTGCCACGTCACCGTCTCCTCCTGAAACCTCCTGGGCTGGGCATTTTCCATGTCGTGGGTATCTGGTCTGAGCCGGGTTGGTGTCTCTCTTCCCTCTCAGCAAGGACCAGGGGACAGAGGGACAGTGGAAGGTGTCCCTGCCCATGGCAGAGGAGTTAGAACTGGATTATGTTTAAGGTCCCTTCCAACCCTTGCTGAAGGCGCAGGGAAAGGATTTTGGGGATTTTGCCATTAAAAGCTTGGAGTCACCTTCATCTCTCCTTGGATTTGTGAATGTTGGGATGGATTAGTCAGAAACATCCTGCTTCCAACAGCTGGAGAGGAAGAGCCAGGCTAGGCCAGTGGCACAAAGAGGCCACCAAGGCGACAAGAGCCACAACCAGCTGAGGAATGTTTGATTCAACAGAAATTCCCCACCATCCGTGCCAAGAACAAAGCATCCGCAGAAGCACGGTGCCAGCTTTGGCTCCAAAGAATTCCTTTTCCATGTCTTGTCATCCATAGCCATGGATCACCATTGCAAGGGTCTCCTGGGCACTGAGACCCCTCTGTTCCCTCATGCCAGGCCTCTGCAGGGAGCCCTGGGGGGACGTTGGATGAGATCCCTGAGGGCACCTGCCCTGGTTTATTCCCTCCTAAGTGAGCTGATGTTCTGTGAAATGTGTCACCACAGAGCTAAGCTGGACTTCTGGGAGAAGGGCAGGTGTCGCAGTGCTGAGGGCAAAATCCACCAACAAACTGGGGAAATTCAGGGCATATCTCTAAAAGGGCTCCAAGAGAGCTGGAGAAGGGCTTTGGACAGGAGTCTGGAGGGATGGGACAGGGGGAAATTGTTTTAAAATGACAGAGAGCGGGGCTAGTTTGGATTTTGGGAAGGAATTGTTCCCTGGGAGGGTGGGCAGGCCCTGGCACAGGGTGCCCAGAGCAGCTGTGGCTGCCCCTGGATCCCTGGCAGTGTCCCAGGCCAGGTTGGACAGGGCTGGGAGCAGCCTGGGACAGTGGGAGGTGTCCCTGCCTGCAGACTGGGTGATATTTAAGGCCCCTTCTAACCCAAAACTATGAGTCCATGATTTAGCTCCACAGCATTCCTTGGAAGAGAATTCTGGATTAATTCAGGCCTGTGCAGAGCCCACAGGCCATGGAGAGGGTCTGAAATGGCATCAGGCTGGTTGGTGACTGCAGAGGTCCCTCAGGAACTTCAGGTGACGTTCTGTGCTCATGGGCAGTAGGCATTGGAAGGGATGATAGGTTGTTTGCAGCCCATGGATTAATGTGACAACTAATTTTTTAGAGGTTTTTGCACATCTGGAGTAGAATCAAGAGGCTGGGGAGTCCCTGTCATAAAATTCTGGTTTGATGTCAGCACTGGGAGAACTGCCCTGCTTTTTCCAAAATCCTGGAGCTCTGGGTGCTGCTCCACAGAAACCACGGCCTCAAGCAGCCCAACACAAACCACAGAGTGCTGAGCATTTCTGGCTGTAATTTGCTGCTCACAGGGGAACTGAGCTCTTCTGAAAATCCAGCCCAGATTATGGGTTTCAAATGCTAGAAAATCTCTCCCTGAGCTCTTAATCCAGTTTATGGGTTCATCACAAATGGAGCTGAGCCATTCTTGGAAAGAGAACTTGGCAAAAGGAATCCTTCTCCGTTATTGTATCAGTAGACACCATGTGCACAAGGCTCAGGCCAACCAATCTAGATGGGGGAGTAATTAAAACATGTCACAGTCTCTGACTGTGAGTGAGGGCAGTGGGGCAGCAGGGCAGCTGCCAGGCCGGAGTGCACAGCAGCAGGACTGACACCAAAACGCACCTGGGTTTGGGCTGGGCTGTGCTCACACACCTGGAGGGCAGCTGGAGACTCCTCAATTCCTGCTGGTGCCCAGGAGATTCCTGCCACAGCCATTCCCAGAACTGCAGGCTGTGCCCTGGTGCCATCAGGGTGCAGGAAATCATCTCCCTCTGCAGAGGCGTGGGGAGAGGAGCTCAGTTCTCCTGCTTCAGAGCTTCACACAGTCATTCTCCCCCTTTTTATACTTAATGGGAAAAAAAGCCAGACTTGAATGGGGCTATTCCTTTTTAAAGTCTAACAGCAGTTCTCTTTCAACAGCTCATTTACTGCCCGTGTGGGACTCCACAGTGAAATCTGCTCAGCCGTGGATCTAAAATACTTCCCTTCCCACTAATCCTCAATGATCCTTGCTGCTCTCTGGCAGCCAGGCTGGATTCTCTCTTGCTTGCCCGCATCAATAAATCATCCATTATCTATGCTTGAATTTGGTTAAGATTCTGGTTAATGATGCATGAGATAGAAGAGGACTCAGATGATGAGTTGCGCTGCTCAGTAAAAACCGGTTGAAGTGGGAAAAACAGCCAAGATGGATTTTTGCCATTAAAAACCCACTTGTCTGGTCTCGTGCATGGATGGGAGCAGATGCACTGACTGAGGTCACGATGGGTTTGTGGAGTCTCACACACCAGCAAGGGAAATTGGAAGTGGAAGAAGAATCTGGGATGTGTTTGCTGCCAACAGGCACAAGGAGAACCTGCAGGAGTGGCTGAAACCCGAGAGGGAGATGATCTCCTCACCCAGGAGACCTCGGGCAGGGCCCAGCAGGGCAGCCTCTCCTCCCAGGCCTCTCACCACCCATCCTTTCTCTTTATCTTAGCACCATCTAGAGGGATGTGCCTGCACACCCGAGAGGAGAACACCCACACGCGGGGTGTGGAGTCGGGGGAAGCCAAACCTCAGGGGAGCGCTGCGCTCCTCCAGGCACCCTCACTATCTGCTTCACAACGGGCTGCAATCATCCCCCCGCACCTCTGGGAGCTGGAGTGAAGGGTCCTCCAGAGGGATTGCAGGTTGGGAGGTTCAGAGGGGAGGTCTGGAGGGTCTTGCTCAGGGTTTGGGGTTTTTTCTTGATTTTTTTTTTTAACGCCGTCAGATCTTGCATCACCTACAGGTCTAGCAGGTTTCAACAGAGGCCACATCTGGAGTGCTGTGTCCACTTGGGCTCCTCAGCACAGCCAGGACAGGAGCTCCTGGAATGGGACCAGCAGAGGCTGCGGAGCTGAGGAAGGGCCTGGAGCGTCTCCATGCCCAGGAAAGGCTGAGGGAGCTGGGGCTGCTCAGCCTGGAGAGGAGCCCCAGCTGAGAGGGGCCCTCAGCCCTGTCTGCCCCTGGGTGTCCCTGGGTGTCCTTGAGTGTCCCTGGGTGTTCCTGTGTATCCCCGGGTGTCCCTGTGTGCCCCTGGGTGTCCCTGGGTGTCCCTGAGTGTCCCTGTCTGCCCCTGTCTGTCCCTGTGTATCCCCGGGTGTCCCTGTGTGCCCCTGGGTGTCCCTGGGTGTCCTTGAGTGTCCCTGTCTGCCCCTGGGTGTCCCTGTGTATCCCTGGGTGTCCCTGTGTGCACCTGAGTGTCCCTGGGTGTCCCCATGTTGTCCCCATGTTGTCCCCATGTTGTCCCCATGTTGTCCCCATGTTGTCCCCATGTTGTCCCCGTGTGTCCCTGTGTGCAGGAAGGGGCAGAGCAGGGCCAGGCTCTGCTCCAGGCCCAGCAATGGCCCCAGAGCCACGGGCAGGGGCTGAGCCCAGCAATTCCCCTGCACAGGAGGCAGAACTTTTAGTGTGCAGTGACCTAGCACTGACCAGAGAGCGGAGAGGGTGTGGAGTCTCCCTGGCTGGAGATATTCCACTGTAAGAGGCAATTCCTGCACTCCATGGGCCCCATATCCCACCAGCCTCACACAATCCCCAAGCAAGGCCATGGAAACCAAAGTCCGAGCTGCCTGCATCAGAGATAACAGTGGAAGCACTTTGCCCTGGCCAGGAGGAGCTTTCAGAATTCACCTGGCTGGGATTAAGGAGCATAGAGAAGCACAAACAGCAGCAAAGGATGCACAAAAGCTGCATTTCTTCAATAACTGGCTTTAGTCAGGATTAAATCAGTGCTCTGAAGGTGGAACAGGGTAAAGCCCCTGGAAAAACCAAGGACCATCTCCTGCCTACATTTTATCTGTTAGGGATGTCACCCTTACCTCCCCCCTCACAGCGTGGGTGTCAGAGGGTTTGAAGGTCTGACTAGGGGACAGAAGGACAGTGGGAGATGTCCCTGCCCACGGCAGAGGGGTTGAAACTGGGTTGTGTTTAAGGTCCTTCCAACCCAAACCATCCTGTGGTCCCAAAACTGTCCCTGCAGGGTTGAGAGAGCAGCAGCAAAGGAGAGGGAAGGTCCCTTTCCTCACCCCTGCCCCAGACAAGCTCTGTGCCTGCTGCAGGGACCCTCTCCAGCCCAGTTTGGGATTGCAAGGTTCACCTCCCACACGCCAAATCCAGCTCCTCCAACAGCCACAAAGCAACATCATTGTTATAAATGCACATGATAAAATTGGCTTTTTCGCAAATATGAAGATGAACGCTGTATGTATAATGTTAAAATAACTTTGCTTTTATTTCTGCTATTAACAAAACTTAGACATGGTAGTAGCGGCAGCTGATCCAGTTATGAGTGAACTGTCTGTTCATGTCAGAACACGTTCAGTGGATGTTAGGGTAACATCCAGTGGACATGTGATGGGGACCCTGCTACACCAACCAGCAGCACCTGCCATCTAAAAACAGTATAAACCAAGGCCCAAACTAGAAGAAATAAAAAGAACTGATTAAAACCACAGCCAAGCAACACATATGCTCTAAAAAGGCAGACCCAAAGAGTGGCCATGCTAAGCAGTTCTTTAAACTAGTTTGTAGAAAAGAAAAATAGGCATAATGGTCTATAAATAAACAACAGGCTGATGTTATAGAAAAAATATTTAAGAAATGTCTCTGAAGATAGTAGGGGTGCTCTTTGCTAAGCGCCAAGCACCCGGCTTGCTTTATTATCTCTATCTCTTATTATCTTTTTATTAAACTTTTTAAATTTTACCAAGAAAGTGAACCTCATTTTCCACCCTTAGCAACCCCTCCAGCCAAGGCCGGGTCCCCTTTCACTCTCCTCGGCTCCAGACTCGGAGCAGGGGCCCTGAGGCAGCAGGGAGAGCTCCCTCCTTCGCGGGCGGGCAGGGAGCAGCCGCGGGCCGGGCAGCGAGCCCGGGGCAGAGCCGCGTCCGCTGGGAGCGGCGTTCCGGGGCAGGCAGGGAGGGAGGAAACCCAGCTCTTGAGTCAACACCGCCGAGCTGCCTGCCGCAGCACAGAGTCCGGCTGCGAAGGACAGATTTGCTGAGCCCGCGGGAACATGGTTTGAGTGATAATCAACGGTAAGGAAACCTCAGGCTGGAGGAGAGCGCTTAGAGGGGAAATTCTCTGCGTGTTCCACGGCCTTGGCTGGTGCGGGGTTGGAGCACAGCCAGGAGGGCAGGCCCAGAAACAAGCGCCCTTTATCCCGGTAAATCCGGTCCCGCAAGCCCCGCTCGGGGCTGCCTGGGGAGGCTGCTGGGGGGAGCTGCTGTTCCCCTGTCCCCTGTCCCCGCAGCCTGCCGCTGTGTGGCCGGGAAGATGAGGAGCCTGTGGAGCCGGGGAGCCCCAGGAGCCCCCGCCCTGCCCGGCGCAGGCAGCGCCCCAGGGCCGCCGGCAGAGTGAGTGCGGGCTGCTGGGGACAGGGACAGGGACAGGGACACCCCAAAACC
>WBMY01003216.1:0-18492 GCA_013397315.1 Donacobius atricapilla | reverse complement strand
ACAGGGACACCCCAAAACCATCGGCAGAGTGAGTACGGGCTGCTGGGGACGGGGACACCCCAAAGCCACCGGCAGAGTGAGAGCGGGCTGCTGGGGACAGGGACACCCCAAAACGATCGGCAGAGTGACNGTGACTGCGGGCTGCTGGGGACAGGGACAGGTTCAGGGACACTCCAAAGCCACCGGCAGAGTGAGAGCGGGCTGCTGGGGACAGGGACAGGTTCAGGGACACCCCAAAGCCACCGGCAGAGTGAGTGTGGGCTGCTGGGGACAGGGACACGGACACACCTCATCCCAAAGCTGCTGGGACGGGGGGCCAGGGCTGACCTGGGCTCAGCCAGGGGTGGGGGGCACCTCCACACTCCCCATCTGTGCTGCCAGGACCAAGCTGCAGAAGTTTCTCTTTTCCCCTGCTTTATTTTTCCCCCCTGGGTTTTGTTAAATGTCATTCCAGCCCCTGGCAGAGGGGAGGAGCAAATGGCAGCCTTTGGCAAAGGGGCCAGGCGTGCTTTGGGGTGGGATTAGGGGACCAAGAGGATGTCACCTGCTCCCACAGAGCTGTGTGTCCCTGGGACACTCTTCGTCATTCAGGCCCCTGCCAAACACCAAAATACAGCACCATGCACGGAGCTGCCAACGAGAGTTTTCTGTCCTTGATTCCCAATCTTCCCTCCCTGGCCCATTTAAAGCACAATTTGAACCACAGTGACCTTGCAGATCAAGCAGAGCCCCAATTTGGCACGGTGGGTACAGCAAGGACCATCCTGGCTCCTTTCCCCGCCCCAGCCGAGGCGGGGAAAATTCTCCAGCATCACCTGACTGCACCGCTCAGGTGTCAAAGCTCCGAGTGAACTGAGCTTGGAGCCGCCGGCAGAGGAACCTCAGCACGGCAGGGACCTGCCCCACCCTGGGCAGGTCGGGCTGAGTCACCGCCGGTGGCTCCCGAGCAAACATGCCCAGAGCTGGGGCACATCCCCGGGAGCTGCCGCGGCGCTCAGGCCGTGCCCGAGCCCTCCTGCCTCTGCCAGGAGCTTGGAGCTCTCCTTGGAGACTCCAGGGAAGGCGTAGGGCGGAGCCGTTCCCTTCCCGCTGCCCCCGTGAGCTGTGTGAGAGGGGAGGGAGGGGAATCGTGTGCACAGGGGGTCCTAAAAAATGTCCAGAATTTCACCTGTCCCCTAAAGTAACAGCTGGGTCCTGAACAGGGAAGGGAAAGGGGGTGTCACCCTTCAGCAGTGCCTTGGTTAAGTGTGGATGGAGGAGAAGCTGAAGGAAGGAGCAGCTCCCATCCTGCAGTGGGGGGCAGGAATTTGTAGAGGCTCCAGGAAGATCAGGGCAAGCACTTGGATGTATCAGGGAGAGGAATCCAACTCCTCCTTTGGGCAAAGCTGTGCAGCTCCGTTCTGCAGTTAATTGCTGGGTGTTTAATTGCAATCAGGGTAGCTGAGGTTTCCAGAGGACTTTATTGTCCCTTACAGAACTTTCCCCTCAGTTAATCCCAAATCCTTTTTTTTTTCTCCCATCCTTGTCGTTTGCAGATGTAAAACCAGAGCTACCAGCACCCCCTGAAGCAGCAGCCTCACTCCCCAGCAACACCAAACCCATCCAGTGCAGGTCCTGAAAATGAAAGCCCTCGTGGTCCTCCCCTGAAGGCCACGAGATTTCTTCCCACTGATTTTTGCTGGAAATCCTGTATCCCAGGGGTTGGAAATATCAGCAAATCCCTGCTGCATCTGCTCTCGGCACAGAAGCACACTGATAGAAAATGCCCTGAGCAGTATCTCATGACCAGAAATTTCTAGTTGGCAGGGAAAAAAAGAAGATTCCCAATGTGTATCAGATGCTTCTGGCACCCCTGGGCCATGGAATACCAGAGGAAGAGCAGGAGCCATTGCATCTTAGCAGGGAAATTGATTTTTATACTGTGAAACCAAATTATCCTCCCAGTGATATTGGTACAAATTCAGACAATTCCCATGAGGGCAAAATCAATTGAGCTGGAATGAGGAGTTTTGGAGCTCAGGTGTGTGGGAACCCCTTTCCCCATGCCCAGTCAGCACCCAGGCGATGTGCAGCTCCCCAAAGCAGAGGCTGCAGGGACCACAGCAGGATGTGCCCCCACCCCCGCCCTGTCACAGAGCAATGACAGCAGAACCCCAAACCCCACAAATGTGGGGGGAATTCTGCCTGACCCCCTCCTGTGGCAGCTCAAGCAGAAGTAAAGATGGATGAAAATCAGCTGCTTGGGAGTGTGGTGGTTTTCCTTCTGGAATGAGTTTGGTGGGACTGCAGTGCTTGGGATCATGCATTTGGCAGCATGGAGGGATAAAGGGATCATGTGGGAGGGTGACTGATAAGGGGATCCTTTGTTGGGGGGTCACTGATAAGGGGACCCTTTCTTGGAGGGGGTGGCTGATAAGGAGATCCTTTGTTGGGGGTCACTGATAAGGGGATCCTTTGTTGGGGGGTCACTGATAAGGGGATTCCTTACTGGGGGGGTCACTGATAAGGGGATCCTTTGTTGGGGGTCACTGATAAGGAGATCCTTTGTTGGGGGCCACTGATAAGGGGATCCTGTCTTGGAGGGGGTCACTGATAAGGGGATCCTTTGCTGGGGGTCATGGATAAGAGAGTGATGTGTTAAGGGCTCGCTGCTGAGCGGATGGTGCTGGGGCCTCAGGTGGATCGTCTCACCATTCCTGGTGACAGAAACAACAGGAGAAGGAGCAGAGTCATCCTCACCCTGAGAAGAGCCGAATGCAGCTCCCGGTGCTCCAGGGCTCAGCCTCCTGCTGCCACCCCGAGTGATGGTCTGGCCTTTGCTGGTACGAGGGGGTGTGAGGGGGTGATGGCTGCTGGCAGGAGGGTTTGGACACAAGTCCCAGGCTGCCCTGGGTTGTTTCTGACCCCTGGAGCAGCTCCTCCACGCTGAGCTGGTGGGCAGGAGATCTCCACGGTGAGCAGCTTTCTTGCGTGTTTTATTTTTATGTCCTTCTTCCACTCGTTCATCCTGGACAAGGAATTACAGCTCCCTTCTCTGCCCTACAGCTTCTCCACACTGGTGTGTGGGCACAGCTCAGTTTTGGGATTTTCCAGCGCCCTCCGGTCACCTGCCCCAGCTGTGGTGGCTGTGGAGCACGGTGGTCTGGATGAACTGGCAGGGACAGGGAATGCTGCTGTGCCCCAGGTGTCCTCCTGCCCCGGCCCCAGGGAGCCGGCCCGTGACCAGGAGCCGCACGTAGCACCCGCTGAAGATCACCAGGAGCTGCTGGGCCACGGCCTGGAGGGAGCAAGAGAAGTGTCAGAGCAGGGCATCCCAGCGGGCAGAGCAGAGCATCCACCAAACACCATTTTCTCCCTGCTTCAAGCACTGTCCTTGATGCCTTGAGTTTGAGCTTTCCTGTTTTTCAGACTCTGTGCTGCCCAGGGCTGCAGCTCTGAGCTCACACTCAGTGTCACTCAGCTCTTCACAGAGCAGGGACACAAAACAAATCCTTTTCCTGCTGCAGACCAAGGACAACTTTCAGGCCCAAGAGCACAAACAAGGGTGGGCTGAAGGGAGGAACAAGAAGGATGGGACCTCACAGCCTGAAGCTGGAATTGGACAATTAAACCCCAACATGCAAATGGACCAAAACTTATAAAAGTGTGAGACCTCATGACCGTTTGTCTATTTTGTGACCATTCTTAGTCCACCTTGAGTGCAGCCCTGGTCAGGCCCTGTCCTGCCCAAGGTGGATCCTGGAGGCCTCTCAATAAATACCGACTTTATTCTCTAGCTCTGTCCAGTCTCTGTTCCAGGTCAGCCTCCCCAAGGCATCATCCTGCTCTGACAGGAGCAGGACAGCAGCCAATGGCACAGATAACTGCCCCAGATCCCCTCGTGGCCAGCAGTGCTGGCACACTGTCCCCACAGCGGGGTGACACCAAATGACCTCTGGCCCGTGGGTGGCCCTGGGGACCTGCCCGCTCTGCCCTGCCTCCTCGGGCTTGTTTTTGCCTGTAGACAGCCAGAGAGCCTCAATCTGCAGGGATGTCACCTGCACTGAATTCACTTAGTGACAGTGACAGGAAAACTGCAAAATAAATCAAAATCATCCCTTTGGTAGCTCCGTGCTGAGCGGGAATCAGGACACATTTGTTGCTCAGTGTGGCGCAAGTCTTTGAAGGCACTCTCCATGGAGGAGACAAAGGCTGGGCTCATCCATGGCTCAGCCACAGCCTGGGCAGGAGCACCAGGTCCTTGGGGAGAGATTTTCTTCCAAACAGGACCCTTGGGACCAGCAAGGAAAAGCCTAGTCCATGAATTCCTCAAGGATTATCCCCAGCTGCTCAGACAGCTTTGACTGCTCAGCAGCACCAGGGCTGGAGAAGGTGTGTGTGGACTTCCAGGTGCTTCTGCTGGAGAAAAACATGTGGTTCCCCATGGCTGGGATGGGTTTTGAAGCTGAGATACCTTGGGGGGTGATTCGGTGCCTCTGTCAAGGGGATATTTCTCCTCACCTCGGGTGGGCCCTCGGGGATGAGGTGCAGGAGCTCATTGCAGGTCACGGGATCTTTATTCAGGGTCACCCCGCTGGATAAAAGAGGGGATTCTTCACATGGAGCCTCCTCCTCCATCCCCAGCTCGGGCTGAACTGCCACATCCATGACCACGCAGAGCTTGTTCAGCCTGTGCCTCCAGCCTGCCTGGAAGAGAAGGAGATTTTGTGGCTCTCCCAAGGCAGGCAGCAGTGGTGCCCTGAGCACAGCCTTTACAGGGCACCATTTCCTCCGGCATGCATTTAACTCCTGGGATTTCCCATCCCAGGCAGCAGTGGTGCCCTGAGGACAGAGTTTAAAAGGCACAATTTCCACCTGCACGTTTTTCACTGCTGGGATTTCCCATCCCAAGGACTGTGCCCAGCACTTGGAGCTGGGTGTCCATCCCATGCCCTGGCTGCCCTCAGCTGCCAGGGACTGCTCCCAGCACCACGGTCACTGCCTGGCAGGGAGAATTCTGCCCTTAAAAATAGTTATCCCATCCCCTGTGTGAATCAGGGAATTGCAGTCCATCCCTGCGCTGCAGCTTTCAGGGAGATGAGCAGCCTGGAGGTTTCAGAGGGCTCTCACCTCTCATCCCACAAAGGCAGTTCAATGGATATTTACACACCCACAGAGAGCAAAACGTTTTTGGAAGGCCAAGAGGACAAAATTTTTATATAATTAACTCCATTCAGCAATTCCTGCACCTCCAGGCTATCCCACTTATTCCAGGAGGACAGCTCAAGGTGGCAGCTGTTTCAAGGTGTGCCACATGCTTCCAAAATTTGCTTTTGATTCCTGATGACTTTCCATCATTAAAGCTGTGCAGTTAATTATCCAGACACGCACATTCCACGGGGTCTGGACAAATTCCTGCTGGACTGGGCACGGACAGGTGCACTTTATTCACCTCCCAGTCTGCCCAGCTCTCTGTGCACAGCAGGGGAACCTCAGCAGGGCACTCAAACACTCCTTTGTCCGTGCCCACCTCCACCCCAGCAAATCTGGGGCTTGGGCAGGACCTGCCCGTGTCCCCAGGCTTTCCTCACTGTCCCTTACCTGTGTCCCCTGCAGATGAGTGATGTGGGCTGTCAGGGCCTGCAGGCAGGGCTCGGGGCTGAAGTGCACAAACCACAGCTGGAAGGGGCAGGTGAAGGAAGGAATCTCTCCATGCCTCCCCCTCCATCCCTGGGGATGCTGGGGTGGGCCTGGCAGGGAGCAGAGCTGAGGCAGGTGATGCCTTGGGGGAGCCCAGGGCAGCCAGGACCTAAATAACACAACCCAGGGGCTGGTTTTAAGCCAGGAGGGTCAGGGCTAAGACAAAACTCCAAGCTAATGGGGAAGCAGAGAGCAGCCAGTCCTCCTCCCTCAGCTCCTGCAGCCTGGGATGACCCAGGGTCATTGCCCATCCTAAATACTAAATAAACTGTGGGGCACAGGGATTCAGCTGCCCTAAACCCCTTCCTGCTGTCTGCCTTTGTTTCTAGGGATTCGCTCCATTTATTTTTTACAAAATTGGCCCTACTCAGCGCTGCTCTGAGGACACCGCCGAGAACGTGTTGGGGATGTGAGTCCTGCCAGCTCTGAGGCAGCCAGAGCTCTGTCCTTGTGCATCTGCTGCAGCTGCCAGCAGCACAGGATCCAAATGTAAAATCCAGAGGGTTAAAATGGCTCTGCCATGGGAGCAGACAGAGCCATTGTAAATCGCTGGGTTATTTGCTGCTCTCAGGCAGTTTTGGGACAGGTAGGTCAAGGTAAAGGCTCCCTGGATTAGTCCTCCAATGGACTATGCTAGCCTGAATAAACGTGGAATTCAGGTTTACAGACGTGGAATTCAGGTTTACAGACGTGGATTCAGGTTTACAGATGTGGATTCGGGTTTTTAAGGGTTTCCTCCTCCTCCTCCTCCTGAATGACTTTGCCCTCCTGCAGTGTTCCCTTTCCCCTTCCCTGCTTCACCCTGGCTTCCCTCTCCATTTGTATTTCAATCTCAGTGTCTCTCTCACCTTCCTTTAACACCTTCATGGAGCCTTAAAACTCTCTTCATTCTCCTAAATCCCTGTCTAGTCCAGAAAAACCATCTCTGAAAAGCAGCAAATGAGCCCAGGGATGGGGATTTTATTTTTCTTCTTGTTAGAGTTTTTGGGGACTGTTTTTTTTTCTTTCCCCGTTGTTTTTTTTAGTGGGTTTGGGTTTTTTTTTTGCCATAGGAACTTTGTTATCACTCTGCCTATAGGCAGAATCATCAGTGTCACATAAGTATAACATATTTTTAGGAATAATTGTCTGCCCTGAGGAATCCAAATTAATCCTTTAGACTGATTATTTCCAGTCACCTTTGGGCATATCTCAATACCCACTTACAGGAGAAATAAAAATTTCCCAATCCCTCATACCATCCTATGGGAGACAAACCAGATCTAGGATCCCTCTGGATCACAGCATCAGTAAATACCTCCAGCAGGAGGCATTTATCCAGAGGGATCCGGCCAATTCCCAGCAGAAAGGATACTTGTAGGATGTTGTGTAGCCCATCCAGGACATCTGTAATCCCCAGGATTATGCCATGTTTGATAAAGATTTCATTGACAGCTGCCAGCCTCACATCTGTGTTCACATTTAGCTGTTAAAGAATGCAAGGGAAAATAACACAATCCACAGCAAAAGTCTACAAACTGCGGCTGGATAATCCCAAACACTGCAGCTCTGAAAGGAGAACAGTGGAATTGATTTCCAGCGTCATGTTCTACCTTCCATCCCCCAGCAATCTCCTCTCCTGAGCCTCTGTGAAGCCCCACATTTGCCTGCTTTCCTCTTGGAAGAATCATTTGTTCCGAATCCCCCTCTGGATTTTGAATCATGACTTTCCAGTATTCTTCAGCCAAGCAAATGGTGCCAGCAATGCCAGAGGCAGCAGGGAATTCATGGAGGAATCCTCAGGAGCAGGGCAGGAGCCAGAGCTGCTGTGGGGGCACAATCCACACTCTGGTCTGCGGGGTGAGCTTGTTGTGGCCTCTCAGTGCTCAAAGAAACTTCAAGAGAGCTGGAGAGGGACTGGGGACAAGGGATGGAGGGACAGGACACAGGGAATGGCTTCCCACTGCCAGAGGGCAGGGCTGGATGGGAGATTGGAAAGGAATTCCTCTCTTTGAGGGTGGGCAGGCCCTGGCACAGGGTGCCCAGAGCAGCTGTGGCTGCCCCTGGATCCCTGGCAGTGCCCAAGGCCAGGCTGGACATTGGGGCTTGAAGCAACCTGGGATGGTGGGAGGTGTCCCTGCCCTTGGCAGAGGTGGAATGGGATGGGATTCAAGGTCCCTTTTAACCCAAACCAGTCTGGGATCCTCTAATTCTCTGATCTCCAGCAGCAGGAGGTCTGAGCCAGCCTGAGGAGCTCCAGCACTTCCATTCCAAGCATTCCATGCCCTCCCTTGGCTGCAGAACATCCCTGGCTTTCCCTGAGCGCTGTAAAAACATTCCCTCCTCCCTGGATCGTTGCATTCTTTGCCTGCAGCTAGGGAATGCCCCAGCAGGAGGAATCCTGCTCCCCCCTCTCCACATTCCCACACCAGGAGCCTCCTCTCACCTTCCTCTGGTGACAATCGATGACCAGGATCACCAGGACAGTGAGAGCCAGGGCCACCAGTGTCACCAGCACGCCAGCCCCCCAGGAGTGTCCCAGGGAACACAGCTGGAGCGTGGAGTAAAGGTTTGTCCAGAGAGAGATGTAGAAAACCTGGGGGAAAACAGAGAGGCTGGTGAGAGTCACAAACCCATGAAAGTGGGAAAAGTCACAGGAAAAAGAGAATAACAGTCCCTTCTTCCTTATAAATTAAGTCCCATGGGATTTTTCACAGGGTGAGAAAGGGCAAAACTTCTTTCTAATAATAAATAGAGGAAAGAAAGGACTGAGTGAGCCCTAGTTTATTTTAAAAAATCACCACTCACCAGAGACAAAGAGTGAATTATTAATGATGATTCATCCCTAGGAAGGATTTCAACAGAGTTCTTCCATTTAGATAAGAAATGCACTCACTGAGGCATATTGATAATCATTCTCAGAGTCCCTGGATTTAGAAAGTTCCTATTTCAAGGTGCTGCAGGGACCTCTCCATTACAGCAATGCTCAACCAGTGGGCACTGACACAGGGCTCAAGGACTTGGTCAAAGTCAGGGAAAATTGGATTCCTTTACCTCACAGAGCATGCATTTGGGCAGGAGATTGCCTACGAGCAGGTGTGACATGTAGGGCACGGCATCATCTTACAATGACAAAACTGAGGGGCACTAAACAGTACCAAATCACTAAACAGGTACCAAATCCCTCAAAACACTGAGCACCAATTCCTCCAGTATCAGTGAAAGACAGGATTTGTATAATAGTTATCAAAAAAAAAAAAAAAAAAAAGAGAATTAAAACAAAGATTTGGATCACGCCCTCAGCACAATGCAAAGCACCAGCCTCACAGCAGATGCTCATGTTTGGGTCTCTGGAGGAGTTTCCTTCACCAGAAGAAGACAAGCAAGACCAACAGTTGACTGATTTGCTGGTCTAAATTATCATCAGGACCAGAATGCCTTCAGACCTTTAAAATCAAGTTATAAACCAAGCCTGCTGTAGGTAGTGTCACCTCAGCATGTGCTGCTCACCCAGCCATGGACAGCCCGCTCTGGTGGGACTGCCAGCAAGGGCGTGGAGAGAGGGCCCTGCCCTCCCTCTGCAGCAATTCTGTGAGCTGGGACTGCCAAGGGAACCCAGCGGGAATGTGTCAGAACCTGGATTTACTGCCCAGCCCAACCCCCTGGGCACAAGACCCCGTGGCAGGCTGGGCAGCCCGCGGTGCCCTCACCACAGCCATGGCAATCTGGAAGGCCCTGGAGCTGTAGAACAGGTACCGCCTCACTTGGGGCCGCAGGACGCCCTCCTGGATCAGCCTCCTCCACGCATCCATCGGCACCTGCCAGGGAGCAAGCACAGAACCACAGCCTCCCTCCAGGGTGGGCTCCAGCACAACCAGAGTGGGCAAACCTCGTGGGGCACTGCAACCCAAATCCGTGCCCCAGAGCTGCCTCCCACGGGGAGCATCTCCAATCCCATCCATAGAGCTGCCACAGACACAGAACTTGTGTCCCAGCCTCGGCTGCAGTGAGCTAAACCTGCCTGGGAAAGTCACAAGGGAAGAAAACACCTTTTTGTGATGAAGGACAAGACAAGGCAGATGTCCTAGGGATGCTCTGCCCTATCAGAGTGAATTTTAAACAAAATTCACTCCAAATTATCTTCAAAGAGTTTCTTCATGGAGCTTTAAGCCAAGCTGATCCCAGCTGACTTCCAGCCCACGGGGAACAGACTGAAGTTGGACTGAAACAAGCAACTCTCAAACCAAAAAATCCCCAAAACCATCTGGGACGTGGGTGTCAATGCAAATTCTGCAAATCCAGCTGGAATTAACTCCCAGGGGAGCTCACCTGGACCCCGAGGGACTGCAGCTTCTGGGCACAAAGGTCCATGTCGAAGGAGGAGGTGGGGCGGGTGTTGTCCATGCTGAGCACCAGCAGCACCCGGCCTTGGGGGGGTTCTGCAAGAGCCAAGGGAGCCCTGAGTGAGGGGAATGCTGGTAGAAAATGCTGACATGCATGTTTTGCCGTTTCTCCTGTATGTAAGGAGGCAAAGATTGCACCTGAAAAGGTCTTCTACTGATACATGGACATTTTTGAGTTTTTGGAAAGATGGGTATTTGTGATGCCTGTCTGCAGACTCTGCAATCCTCTCGGATTCGCTGCTCTGGTGGATACAGGAGGTTGCATGAGCTGACAATTAGGACAAAATGCTTATGATTGCTTTAGCTTGATTCCTGGAAATACAAAACATCACATAACTGCACAGTTACCTTGACAAAAAAAAAATGTGTAACTCTTGTTAAGAACTGACAGCAATCAGGAAAAAAATTCAGATACAACAATTGAGAATTTCAGATGACAGGCATAATTAATGACTGTTAACAATAACACATGTGAAGTTGAATGATTATTAATCACTAAAATACTGAACCATCACCTCAGAGTCTGCAAACAACTGACAAAATTCTTTCCAGTGAGGACCCTCTTTGCCTGGGAAGCAAGGGGGGGGCAGCACTGGGAGGGTTTATCCCACAGCAAGGAGCACCTGGCAAAGGGGAGGTGAGAACACAAACCACCCCGGTGTGTTTTAAACTGATCCAGAATCCCCTCCTTGGCCATTGCTAAGGAGCTCTGGAAGCAGCCTGAGATCCCCTGGAAAGGGAGGACACCCCAAAACCATCGCAGGTGTGAGCAGCCAGAGATAACAGGAGATAAGAGGATGCTCTGATGACTCTGATCTGCAGCACAGCCGTGTCCTGCCTCAGCAATCCCTGGCTGGGAGGACAGTGGGCTCAGGCTGCTCCGTGGTGCTGAGGCTCATTTCCCTCTTGGAGACACCCCCATTGCCCACCCCCCATAAAAACCAACTTGAGCAGTTAATTAAAGTGCTTTCCAGTAATCCCATTGCTTGGGAATGTGGCAGGGCTGCCCTGGAGCACCCCCAGACCCTGCAGCAGCCAGGTCCCCTCTCCAGCAGCGTGGCTCTGCTCAAGGCTCTTCCAGTGTCAGCTCAGGATCAGAGATGCATCCTAGAGACTCAAGTCAGGAGCCTAAAAAGTGTGAGGACAGCCTGTCCTAGATTGGAGGAGCAGCCCAGGAGAGCTGTGGTCTCCAGGCAGCCCATCTGGCATCCACCTAGAGCTTACACAAGCTGTGCTACAGCGAGAGGAAGGGTTTGGGCCTAAAGAAATGGCTGAGATTCTGATTCACTGAAAGGTTTCACCCAAATTTCCTTCCCCTTTGCAGCTCCAGAGTCAGCCAGGTGTCCCTGGGCTGCTCCTGGGGACACCTGGAGCAAAAATGGGGCCCTGCAGGAGGGTGTGCCATCCATGGCTCTGCCTGCTGCCAGGCTGCTCCAAACCCCATCCAGCCTGGCCTTGGGCACTGCCAGGGATCCAGGGGCAGCCACAGCTGCTCTGGGCACCCTGTGCCAGGGCCTGCCCACCCTCCCAGGGAACAATTCCTGCCCAATATCCCATCCATCGCTGCCCTCGGGCAGTGGGAAGCCATTCCCTGCTGGCCCCTCCAGGCCCTGCAAGGCCACACTGAGGTCACCCCAAAGCTTCTCCCAGCCAGGCTGAACATTCCCAGCTCTCCCAGCCTTTCCTCCCAGCAGAGCTGCTCCATCCCTCTGATCCCTCTGTGCCTCCTCGGGATCTCTCCAGCAGCTCCAGCTCCTTCCTGTGTTGGCCCAGGGCTGGGGCAGCTCTGCAGGTGGGGGCTGAGCTGAGCACAGGGGCAGAGGGGCAGAATCCCCCGCCCCTGCTGCCCCCAGCACAGGTCAAGTTTCCCAAAGATTTCTCAGCTTCAAAGGCCAAGAGGAGAGGACTTATAGGGGGCTGCTTTTCAATGGGTTGATTAATTCATTCCTACATATCAGGCATTCAAAAAAAAAATTAAAAAAAAATCCAAAGCATCTCCATCCCCTTCCCAAAATGCTGAAACATCCACAATGTTTCGGTGCTTTCACAAGTGAGATGCTGTTAAAGAGCATCTTTGGTAAAATCTGTCAGAAATCTGTCAGTGGTTATTTTAAGGATACTGAGCTCAGATCTGCCTCTCCTGTTACCAATGAGCTGCTCCCTTACCTGTCACCCACTGCAGGGCTCCTTCCTTGAAGTCACTCTTGCAGTACAGGAGGGAGGACTCATTTTTCTCAGTTCCACCAGTCTGGCTTTTCTGGGCCATGCTGGAGGTGCCCTGTGAGGGATTCTGTGTTGTCTAGTCAGAAATTCAGCATTTCTCTCTCTAATTCAGCATTTCTCTCTCTCCCTGCTGGGAGGCACCAACCAGCCCCACAGCAGCTGAGTGGGGAGCAGACGGTGAAACCCTCACTCCTACTGCTGCCCTCCTGGGGATCCTGCTTCCCATGAGCCAAGAGGCATTTTTAGCCCTGAAAAGAGAAAAAGAAAATCCCAAATCTTGCAGAGACAGAAAATAAAGGATAACAGCAGTGATTGTGCTCCTGGGGGATGCCAGCACCTGATGTTGGCCAGTGTGAGCTCAGTACACGCAGACTCACTTTTTACATTTGTTTTTTGTTGAAAGGTGTAAAAGTTGTCCTTAAATATTCCTTAAATTATCCCCACATCCATCAGCATTCACATTTTGCAAGCAATTAGCAAGGAACAGGCAGAATTTCTCCTTGCCGAGCCTCTTGGCCATCACCTTTGGAAGAACCTGGAGCTGGTTGGTGGAAATGCCCCTCCCTGGAAGTGACACTCCTGCTCAGTGACACGGGGACAGATCCTCACCTCAGGATGGGAGAAGTGCAGATAAGGCAGAAAAATGCATTTGCTGAAGGCAGAGTCAAGCAGGAGCTCCCAGCCAGCTGCAGTGAAGCCTTTGAGGGTCTCTGCTTTCCTTTCCCCTCTCCTCTCTTTTCCTTTCTCCTCTCCTCTACTTTTCTTTCCTCTCTCCTCTGCTCTCTTCTACCCTGTCCTGTTTTCCTCTCCTCTCTTTTCCTTTCTCCTCTCCTCTACTTTTCTTTCCTCTCTCCTCTGCTCTCTTCTACCCTGTCCTGTTTTCCTCTCCTCTCTTTTCCTTTTTCCTCTGCTCTGCTTTCCTTTCTCCTCTTCTCCCCTCTCCTCTGTTTTCCTCTCTTCTCACTTTTCCCTCTCCTCTGTTTTCCTCTCTTCTCTCTTTTCCCTCTCCTCTATTTGCCTTTCTCCTCTCCTCTGCTTTCCTTTTCCCCCTCCCCTGCTTTCCTCTCCCCTCTCCTCAGGGCAGTTCTCACAGCAGGCACCGTGCCCAAGGTTTTCCAGGTGGTTTTTTCCCTGCTGACACAGCTCTCTAACCTCCTGCCAGCACCTGTGGGTGGCTGTTAAATGCTTGGAAGACTCTGGAGTTTACTTTTCAATTACCTTCCACTCCCGCTCTCCAAAACAACTGCTTATTTTTTAACCTCTGCTCAAACCAGGTGCCTGTTGCTGTCTCCTGGTGGGAGGATCCCTTATAGATCTCACCCGCTCTCCTTCCAGAGGGGATTGTTTTGTTTCTGACTATTTTTTCTACTTTTTTTTTTTTTCCTGATGGTTGTGGCTGTATTTATGCCCTTACACAAAGCCAGGACAGTCCCTGGTTGAAGAATGTCAGAAAGGAAATGGAGGCAAGAGAAACAACATGAGAAATTCTTTTGATCACAGGGGAAAAAACCCCGAAGGGCTGAAAACTCACACTCAAAGGATCCAAGCAGTGAGTGTGGGCACACAGGATGGGCACAGCACCTGCTCTTCACCTGCACAGGTGGGGAGAGATCGCCCTGGGCACAACTCTGCCATGAGGATCACGGGCACCACATGTCACAGGGCACATCCCAGCACCAAAAGGCGCATCCAGACCAAATTTTCTCACTCCTTTCCCTCTTTTGCCATCCAGCAGAAGGGAGTGTAAAATCAAGACAGTTAAGCCCACAAAAGACAGAAGCAAAGAGTGAAAAAACAAAGGGAACTGAAGAAAAACCTGATTAAAAAGTTAAGAAAAACCCGATTAAAACCGAGCACCCTGTTGCTGGCACATAAAAACCTAATTAAAACCGAGCACCCTGTTGCTGGCACATCCATTTGGAGATGAATCAAGGCTCTCTGGCTCAGATGATGAGAATCTGGGGCCTCTGGAGGACAGTCCCAGTGAGGGTGCAGCAGCTTAGGCATCCCCAGGAGGGAAACAGCCTTCCCCAAATGCTGGGGACTCCTCAGCCAAAGCAGCTTTGCTTTTACCTCTTTGTGCAGCACAGTTTGGCTTTGTTGCCTTTTCCTGCAGAACTGCCCATTTCAGGATTTGGGTCCCCCCAAACCTCCCTCTGATCCCTCCTGGGCCGCCTCGAGGAGCAGCCCCTCCTCTCCTGCACTCCCAGGCTCTGTGTTCTCTAAATTTCTTCTTACTCTTCATGCAATGCCAACATCCTTCTGGTGAATTGAACTTCCTCGTTTTTTGGACACATCCAAGCCCTCATCAAACAGAGAGGAACACCCAGCAGGTCCTTCTGCCTCATTCCCAGAGCAGCCAGCACAGCCTTACCTGCTCCAGCTCACTCCTGGGGCTGGGAATGCAGCTCAGCCTCCTCCCGCTGTCCTTTATGTGCCACTCTGCACTGCCCAGGTGCCACGCTGTGCCACCCACAAGCAGGAAGGGGCCAGCCTGTGCTGGATGAGGTCGCTCTGTGCCTCCTGGGACCAGGGATTACCCAGGCCCCTGCCCCTGCCTCCCTCTCCTCACCCTGAGCTGCAAGCACCGACTTGCAAAATCTCCCTGGTGCATGTGACTCTCCCTCTGGGCTGTGCTCAGAAATGTGGTTTTAACCCTCTGTAGTTGCTCAAAAGTGTTCCCACGGCCAAGGCACGGCCACAGAGGGAGATTCTCCTCCTCACCTTCAGCAGGGTGGGGGTCCAGAGCTGGAGCTGGAGCCTGAGGAATGTGAAGAGCTGAAGAGTGGCACAGACAGGAGGCTCTCTCCTTCCTCCTCCTCCTCCTCTTGGATCAGCCAGGAAAGACTGAAGATTTACAAATCCCCCCGTTGCACCACATCAGTTCCTGTGAGTGTTTCAGTCAAAGCCAGACACCCAAGACAGGGCTGGAGACATCAGAAGAGGAGAACGCAGCTCTCAAGGCTGACAAGAGGTCACTATTTATCAGAAGGTCATGGAGAGCACACAGGAACAGGGCTGACAGGCAGGGCAGGAGTGGTCACCCTCCCCAGACCAGGAGGCTGTGCTGATGTGGAGCAAGTTCCCCCTCCAGCAGCTCCAGAAGAAAAGCTCAGGCACAGTCAGATGGATCCTCCAGAGCCGCGGCACACACTGGAGTTGTTTGCCTGACAATGCTGAGACACCATGAGAACAAAACTCCTTAGCCTGGGAATGGTGGTGTCAGAGCTCCCCAAAAGCTGCAGGATCCATGGAGGGTTGGAACAAAGTAAATCCAGTGGTGAATGGTTGGGAAAAAAAGGAAAAAATCAGCTTTTGTAGTGTCTGTGTGCACTTCTGGAGCAAAGGCTGCTCTCCTGGAGGGATGGGTTCTACAGCCCTGCCTGCTCCAGAGCTGTGAGTTCATCCCATCACGTGGCTCCACCGGCAAGAGGAACAACTCCAAAGCCACTCACCCTCATGGGATCTTGTTACACTGGAAACTGGCAACCCCATCAAGGTACTGGGAAGAATCCCATAAATCTGTCACCAGCTCAAGGCCCAGCTCCAATCCCCACCCGAGCCAGGGCCATGGGAAGCTTTGGGCTCTTTTGCAAATGCTCCTCATCAAAAGTTTTGGCTTTGTTTGCTCCTCACCCACACAGAGGTGCTGACAGGGAACAGGAGAAGCCAAGAGCACTGCCAGGTCTCCACAGGAAAACGCCCCAAGCAAATCCCTGTGGGACAACAGACTTGAAAGCCCCGTGGATAATGAGCTGCAGCACATCCCCCTCTTGTTCGGCAAGACACACAAGGTCTTGGCATCGGCACCTCCAGCAGAACAGTCCTGCTCATTTGAGAGCAGCCTTGGGATCACCAGAGGCTGGAATCCCAGGATGGATTGGCTTGGAATGGACCTTAAATCCCACGTGATTCCCCCCTTCCACCAGGCCAGGCTGCTCCAAGCCCTGTCCAGCCTGGCCTTACCCTCCCCTTTACCTCAACCTCTGCTGCCTCTGGGGGAGTTCCCCCCACCCCGTTTTCCCAAATTCCTGCAGCGCCGTGCAGCTGCTTAGGGATTGCTCGGAGCTGATATATTTGATTTCACCTTCCTCAGTTACTCTTCCCTGCAGGGAGGCTCAGGCTATTGGTTTCAGATCATTTCTCCCACTTATCAAGATCATTTGGAATTGTGATTCAGTGCTCAGTACTGTTTGTATCCCTTCCCAGCTTGGTGCCCTGGACTGACACTGTACTCCCTGTTCCACCTGCTACATTAATGAATATATTACACGGAAACTATATTACAGGGAAATGAAAAAATCTGCTTTTTCAAGATAGAAGTTTGAGGACTGTCCCAGGCTGGCAGTGCCCACCCACCCCTCCCAGCCTCAGGAATAACCTCACTCTTCATCACATCCCTAATGTCATTTCTGAGGTCTCTCTTCAGCACCTATTTGAAGTCTCACTGCTTTTAATAATCAGACACACACATTTAGTCTGGTTTTGCCTATTCTGACCATGTTCTCTCTGTATTTACTCCATGCTTTGATGAACTGAGCTCCTTTGCAGTATTTGGAATCCGCACCCCTGTGATTCCAGCTTTTTTGGCCACAGTCTGCATGTGGTTGCAGTTTCTCCCCACGTCAGCCTTGTTTGGACTGTGCACGCTGCAGCCAACACTCATTTTCTTTTGATGAAGCTGCATTTTCAGGGGAGAACTGTGCCATCTTTTTCCTATTTTTTTTCCCTAGTGAGCCTTAATAAGGAGAACAAAGTTGTTGAAAGCCTTGTCTTGCCCTTCTCCTCCCTTCCTGCACACAAAGTCCTTTCACTCTGTGTTGTTGGATTTTTTCATCCCCAAAGCTGACAGATTGACAGTCATTAAATATAAAAATTTATTTCACACTACCCATAAATTACAAGTTTCAAATGAAGAATGACACTTGCTTCAGGCACAAAGTGTGATCCTTATGGGTTTTTTTTCCCTACTTCTGCCTTTTTCCTATGAAGACTTAAAGTATTATTCTTTTTACTATGGTAATGCAAAAAGCTCTTTTCTTGAATCTCAAATTAAAAGAGGGAAAGCTCGTATGTGCCTGGGATAATGATTCAGCTATTGATCCAGAAGATGCTTTATTAGATTATTTTGAGGCAGACGAATGTAATTTAATACCAATTTATTTTCTATTCCTATGCCAGTCCAAGATACAATCTTTTCTGCATGAAATTAGCACTTTCTCCTTTCAACCTCAAAGAAACATTACACTGTGCTCCTTCCTTGGATTAGTTTGGGAAAACTTTTTCAGCAGAACATTGATCTAGAGGGTTCTCGATAGTATTTTCTGGTCGGACTTTAAAGCCAAGACCTCAGCTGGGATCAGCAGGTTCTTGGCTTGTCTCTCCCATTATGCATTAATGCAAGAACTAGTGAAGAGAGATAAAAGGGGAAAGAGATTCCAGATGAGGGAAACAGAAGCAAAGAGGGAAAACAGAGCAGGGTTAATGCGGGCACAGAGAAGGGAGAGGAGCTGCGTTACCTTTACACAGCCATCTGTCACCTCCAGGGGACACTGCAGGGCGCTCCTGCCCCACAGCTGCAGGACAGTACCCGGGATCCCCCACCCTGCTGCTCACACCTCCCACGAGCTACCCCACAGGCCAGGAACTGCTGGATTTTCTGCAGAGTTACCAAATTCTGCCTGCTCCAGGGTCAGCTGGGCTCCAGGCTGGGAGAAAACAGCCGGAGCCCAAAGCTGGGGATGGCAGGAAAGGGACAGAGGGACTGCTAGCAGCTCACTGGGCTGTATCTGGCATTACAACAGCTCCACGTTTAATAAAGATCATTGGGAACTGTGCAGTGACCTCACAAAAGCAGAAAAAGGAGGGATTTAAGGTTGCCAAATGTGGACTTGCCCCCAGGAATACCCTGAATTCCCTGATGTTGCCAGCCAGCACAGCCAGCGTGGCAGCTCGAGGCAGAGAGGGGAAGGGCTCCTGGACTTCCAGCAGCAGGAACATGTAGGGTCTTCTCTCTCCCTGCGTCTGAAACTGCCCCAATCCAGCTGCCAGGGGAGCTCCTGCTAAAGCACTGCCAGCCAGAATTGCTGCCCCTAATGAGAGCTCTCTGGACCCCAGATCCAGGGTTAGAGGTGATTTCCTTCTGCTACTTCATAGGATCACAAGATCACAGAATATGCTGAGCCGGAAGGGACCCACCAGGATCACC
>WBMY01003215.1:22991-38068 GCA_013397315.1 Donacobius atricapilla | reverse complement strand
CTGGGGTGGCAGTTCCCTTGGTGGCTCTGGGGTGGCAGTTCCCTTGGCTCTGGGGTGGCAGTTCCCTTGGTGGCCCTGGGGTGGCAGTTCCCTTGGCGGCTCTGGGGTGACTCTGTGTGACATTCTGTGAGTGCGGCTCTGGGGTGGCAGTTCCCTTGGTGGCCCCGGGGTGGCCCTGTGTGACAGCAGGCCCTGCTGGGGCCGGGGTCACACAGAGGTCCAGCTGTCACTCCTGGCAAGGGGAGCCTTCGGGGTGGGTTCTGCAGCCCCACGGGCAGAGGGCTCCAAGGAATGGGGTGGAGAAGCTGCCAGGGTGACAGGACAGCGACCTGCCCTCAGCCCAGGACGGGGACAGGGAGATCTCCTGTAGCTTTTTTCTCTTCTTTCTTCTGCTAGAGTCGGGATTAAATGCTCGAGATGGTATTTCTTGTTGGGATTCAGATGTTTATTAATTCTTATCTATAGTACAGTCTCACAAACCATGAGTACTACATCATTTCTAGCTAAAAATGGAGCCCTATCCCTCTCTATCCTTTGAAAGGATAAACTGTCCAATTAAGAAATGACACCTAAATTATTTTTACTTTTAACCCAATAACCAACCAGCCATGGCCTGCAATGTGGACTTTTCTACCCAATTACAAAACATCACCCAAACCCATGGAGGAGAAGGTGAAAAAGAAGGACTGGCCTCTGCCCTAAATCCTCCATCTTGCCTTATATATATATATTACTGTATTCTAAACCCTTAAACTCTAAGTTTTCCCCCATGTGATACCACACACTTCTATTTAACTCCACACCCACACCCCCAGCGCTGTCACTCAATTTTGGGAGCTACTCCACAGCCTCAGGTCAGTGCAGGGGTTGCCTGGGGGTCAGAGCCTGCCAGCACAGAAAGCCTGAAATTCTTATTAACCAGGGTCCCAACAATTTCCCTCTCCTGGGATGGCTGGGAACGCTTCTTAAACTGGGATATTTGTCCTGGCTGGTCCCAGTATCTATAGAAACACGAGCCTGCCCACTTGGCTGGGAATATTTTGGGAGCTGCCTGGCCCAAGATGATTTTTCTTCTCCGTGCTCAGCTTTGAAGCCTTGGCAACACACAAACAGTGCATTGATTCCTTTCAGCTCTTGCCTGGTGGAAAATCTGTTCCATGGGTTAAACAGCAACTGGCTGAGAGCTGCCAGCTCCTGATTGTGACCCAGACCTTCCTGGGATTGCCTTGGGTTGCAGTGCAGGACGTACCCAGGGGTGTGCTCTGNCGGAGCCATCCCAGCACCCCTGGGCCCTTCTGCAGGATCATCTCTGCTCCAGCAGAGCCACCCCTGGCACTGCAGGAGGGCTGGGCTGGGCTGCTCCCGGCGCCCTGACCAGCAGCGTGTCACGCGTGCTCTGACTCTGTCAGGGGTTTTTAGGATTTTGTTTTGTTTGCTTGGGGTTTTTTTGTACTGCTACATTTTTATTTTTAATATTCCTAGTAAAGAAGTGTTCTTCCTATTCCATTTGTTTCAAAGTTATAATAATTCAGAGGGAGGGAGTTTACATTCTCCATTCCAAGGGAGGCTCCACCCGCAGGGATGGGGACTCAGCGCTGCCCTGGGCTGCTGCGCCAGGGCTGGGCAGCCCTTTCCAGGAATATTCCCAATATCCAGCCTGACCCTCCCTGGTGTAGGCTGAGCCCTTTAGGGTCCCTCGCTGGACACTTCCAGAGCCATTTGTCACCCAGCTCACGGGGACTGCCAGGCTTTTATCCCCCCACCGAGGCTTTCAGAGCAGGATTTTGTGCTGTTTTCCACAGGATTTATACCCAACCTCCATCTCTTCCAGGTAAAGAGAAATCACTTCACTTTTCCCGTTCTAGTTGGATGTGGATATTAATCTCCAGGAGTCTCCACGCAGAGCCCATCACCTGCAGGTACCAGCCCTTAACGCAGAGCAGTGACTCAGAAGTGGCTGAAATCAAAACACGCTGAAAATAATCCCTTTTCCCTCTCACCCCTCCCTGCTCTCCCAGCTCCGAGCTGTTTCAGGCGTTCCATGTCCTGCCTCTGAGCAGGATTTTTTGTTTCCTATGGATCTCCAATTTTTAGATTCACTCTCCTGATGTTGCTGAGAATGAAGCTTGAAATACAGAGATTTCTTCAAGGCAGGATTTATGTGAGTTTAACTAAGACCCGGAGAATATTATCTTCGGTTTCTTGAGGAGAAATGATTTTTAACTTCAATATTTTGTCTGGCTGTGTCTGAAGAACAGGAAACACTTCCCAGAAAACCATTCTCACGGAGAAGTGCCACCCCCAGCAGAAATCTCTGGGTTTTGCTGGAAAATATTCCTGTTTCACTGCTCCAGATACCCAGGCAGCTGTGTGGAAAATCCATCCGTGGCTGGAGCTGCTGGAATGGGACTGACACCCATCCTCTGGGCAGGGGAAATAAAAACAGCTGATCCTGGAATGGAGGCAATGTAGATGACGTGCATTTTTATGGGAAAACAGAGATTAAAATCAAACAGCAGGAATACAATGCATGCAAAGAGAATTAATGGGCATCCCAAGACAGGTCCAAAGGAGAGGGTTCGGACTAGAAAGTGGATTTAGGGCTGATTGTTTGCTCCAGAGCTGGTTTAACTGGTGAGATCTCAGAACCCCAGAATCCCAGACTGGTTTGGGTTGGGAGGGACCTTAAATCCCATCCCACCCCACCCCTGCCATGGCAGGGACACCTCCCACTGCCCCAGGCTGCTCCAAGTGTCCAGCCCGGCCTTGGGCACTGCCAGGGATCCAGGGGCAGCCACAGCTGCTCTGGGAATTCTATCCCAAGGCCTGCCCACCCTCCCAGCCAGGAATTCCTTCCCAAGAAGTTTCCTCTTGTATTTCTCACCCCTGGATCCCAACGCCCTTGGTTTATGATAAATTTCAATGCATTAATTAAAACCAGACCCATTATTCATTTTAACTCCTTTCCACACATCCCTGTGATTTTTTTTTTTTTTAATTAATTACCAAACCGCTCTCCCTGCACAACTGGAGTTTGCTTGCGCCTGGAGCTCACCCTCTCCACGATCGCCAGGAGCAGCCTGGTGCAAGCAGCTCACACAGAGGGCGCGGATTTTCTGTGCTGCGTCGGAGGGAGGGCTGGGCTAGAGGGATTTTCCAGGTTTTAGGGAATTCAGGAGCCTGGGCTGTGCCAGTCTCTGCTGCTCCCTGCATTCCCACACACGCCGTGCTAAGGCTCTTCCCACACATCCTTCATCAGCCCCACAGCCCATAAACCTCACCGTTTATTTATCCATTCCCACCAGTGATGCTGGGGGCCTCCTGGAAACAACATTTATTTTCATTTTTTGGCCGTTTCTCGGCAATATAACATTTCCTAGTGTTAACACTGCCGGCAGACACAGTAACTGGTGGTGAGGAGCCAGAGTTCAGCCCCTCTGCTCTTCAGCACATGGAATTTATTTTCCTGTTCTCAGCCCTGACTCAGCCCATCCCTGTCCTGCCCAGAACCACGGAGTTAATGGATTAGCAGGGCAGGAACAGCTAATTACTGGAACATCAATATCTTCATGCTTTGCAGGATCAGAGGTCGCAGAGAAATAGACGTGGGTTTAAATCAAGGCTTTGATGGTGAGCTCATCCTAAAGAGTAATTATCAGTGAGTGTAAGTGCATGTAATAACTGTTAATTACGGGGTGTGGGGCAAAACTTCTGTTCCAGCAAGGAACTTCAGCCACGCAGCTCCTGGAGACTGAGACCAGCTGATCTTTACAGAATCACAGAGTCACCCAGGCTGGAAAATTCCCTGAGCCCATCCAGCCCAACCATCCCCAGCGCCGCCAGGGCCACCCCTGCCCGGTGTCCCCAAGTGCCGCATCCCCAGGGCTGTCAGACCCCTCCAGGGGCGGCGATTCCACCCCTGCCCCGGGCAGCTGTGCCAGGGGAGGATCAGCTTCTACACCCGGGAAAAATCCTTCCTGGGAAGGGTTGTGCATCCCTGGCTCTTCCCTCTGCTCCTGTCCCTCTGTCCCCGGCTGTCCCCTCCTGGCAGGGAGTTGTGCAGAGCCACAAGGGCCCCCCTGAGCCTCCTTTTCTCCAGGCTGAGCCCCTTCCCAGCTCCCTCAGGGATTCTCCAGCCCCCTCCCAGCTCCCTCAGGGATTCTCCAGCCCCCTCCCAGCTCCCTCAGGGATTCTCCAGCCCCCTCCCAGCTCCCTCAGGGATTCTCCAGCCCCCTCCCAGCTCCCTCAGGGATTCTCCAGCCCCCTCCCAGCTCCCTCAGGGATTCTCCAGCCCCTCCCCAGCTCCCTCAGCGTCTCCTGGGGCTCCAGCCCCTTCCCAGCTCTGTTCCCTGCCCTGGACTCGCTCCAGCCCCTCGAGGTCTCCCTTGTCCTTCCCGAAGGACAGCAGGTGACACCGCGGTAGGGATTTATTGCTTCCACAACAGAGACATATTCTAATTATTGATGGAAAGTGCCTGTAACGCCATTGCTACAAAATATACCTAAGGCATGCACCATTTCTGGAATGGTTTGGGTTGGGAGGGACCTCAGACCCCCCCAGTGCCCCCCTGCCATGGCAGGGACACCTCCCACCGCCCCAGGCTGCTCCAGCCCCAGTGCCCAGCCTGGCCTTGGGCACTGCCAGGGATCCAGGGGCAGCCACAGCTCCTGTGGAGGAAGCTCTGGTCAGTTGGAAGTGTCTGCCACAAGTCAAGGCATCCATTGATCTCCTCAGTAAATGAATCAGAACTGTTGAGTACGAATTGATCTAAATATTGGAAATTTCCTATGTAAATGTCAGGAGTCTACAAAGAGCAACTGATGAGAGACAAGATGAGCACTGGGGGGCTGTAAAGGCATTTTTGGGAAATAAATGGGAATAGCAGGCATTGCTTTCCAGTAACCTGCCCTGCTGGGCGCTCAGTCTCTGCCCCTTGGCTCGGGGGAGATGTGCAGTGAGTCCCTGGAGCATCAGGAGCTGCTGGGGAAGCACAGGGAGCTGTAGGAGCTGGGAGAAAAGAGATGGGAAATGGGAACAAAGGAAGAACAGGCCGAAAGAAAGACAGTAATTGTGAGCAAGAATATTCCCATCGCAAATGGAACACGAAGAACTGCACAGGACGAGGTTTTTGTTCCGAACGTACTCAGATGAAACCTAAAATTACTCAGATTTTACATTTTTATCAATGGCATTAATGCACTGTGCCATTTAATTGTATAAAGCCATCCTTTACAAGAGTATCTGCACTTTTTAAACTAAACCATACTTTTAATTAAAAAAAAAAAACCCTCAACATCCCATGAAAAGCTACAGATGGAGTTTTCATAGAGGGTTGAGTCCTTCTCCCGTTGAACGCGTCCTCAGCAGAGCCGTGCTGCACCTGCTGCTTTACATCTGTGAATATTCATGGTCCAGCCTGCAGGAAGGGCTGGGGGGGCTGTCCCAGCCCCGGGCTCACCCCAGAGCCCCCGGCCCCAGCTGACCCCTCTGCTCGGGCACAGGGCTGGTGGCCAGCAGGGAGGAATTCATCCCGGGGAGCGGCAGCTGGAAGGAAAAGGGAAGAGAAACAGAGTAGTGGGATCATTCAGGCTGGGAAAGGTCTCCAAGCTCATCAAGCCCAGCCTTTTGTGGAGTTCCCACTAGACATGGACGCAAAATGCCACATCCCTCACGCTCTGAGCAGCTCCAGGGAGTGGCTGAGGCTGCTCGAAGCTGAGAAGGAGCTGGCCAGGAGCAGTGGGAATGGGAGCACGCTGAGGAATCCCAGGAAAATTCAACATCCGGTGGCTTGTACCGCTGCCACTGGGCTGCATTTCCCTGGGGAGGCTCTGAGCTCTAAGAGAGAGGAAGGCTCCGTGTTTCTCCTCAGGAAGGGATCCCTTCTCCGGGGCCATCCGGGAGGTTTATTCCGCCCTGGAGCCGTGGCTCCTGGGGATGGAGCTCCAGCCTCTCATCCACTGTGTCCTCAGGTGGGTCTGGGGGACCCCACGCCCACCTGCCCACCGAGTGCCCCCATCGAAACACCCCGACCGCAGCGCCCCGACCTTCCCTCTCCAGCCCCTTCTGCCTCTGCAGCTGCGGACACGGGCGAGGGCCCACGGTGGGAGTTAAACCCGGAGAGTCCCCCTGAGCCTGATTTGAGCGACACTCCAGCCCCTTCCACGCAAATCAAAGGGACCCGCGGGAATAGCAGTTGGGCCTCTGAAATGTCTGGATCCCACAGACAGAGTAAAGAAACAATAATTAAAATATATATATATATGGCGGCGTGTGCTGCTAAACAAAAACACGATTGAGAGGGAGTGGCAGGAGAGGTGTCGTCCTCCCCCCTCGGAGGTCTGCAAGCCAAAACTGCAGAATTTGCACAAAGAACTGAAGGAGGGGGTTTAGATTGGATGCAGAAATCTGTGGGGTCTGTTTGACCCCCTCTGGCTCAGGAGTGAGGCTGGAGAAGAGCGAGGTACGGCAGGAGAGGGAGCAGGAACAAAATAAATCAAAATTTAGTAGAGAATCACAAAATCATGGAATATCCTGAGCTGGGAGGGACCCAAGGATGGTCAGCCCAGCTCCTGTCCCTGCCCAGACCCCCAACAATCCCACCCTGAGCATCCCTGGCAGCGCTGCCCAAACCCTCCTGGAGCTCTGGGGCCGTGCCCATTCCCTGGGGATCTGGGCAGTGCCAGCACCCTCGGGGGGAGGAACCTTTCCCAAAATCCACCCTAAACCTCCCCTGGCACAGCCCCAACCTGTCAACTTGCAGCACCCAGGCCAAGGGAGACGATTAAAGTTTACAAGAGAAAAATCTCTGCAGTGAAAATATTCTCCACGCTAAAAACAGTGAGGGAAAGGAAAGGTGGATGTGGGGTGAAACCTTTCTGTGCTGCTCGGGGCTCAGGGGGCAGAGGCTGGGCATCAAACGCTGCCCGTGGCTGGCACTGCCAAGGGAGGGAGGGACAGGACACAGGGGATAGATCCCAGTGCCAGAGGGCAGGGCTGGGTGGGAGATTGGGCAGGAATTGTTCCCTGCAGGGTGGGCAGGCCCTGGCACAGGGTGCCCAGAGCAGCTGTGGCTGCCCCTGGATCCCTGGCAGTGCCCAGGGCCAGGCTGGGCACTGGGGCTGGAGCAGCCTGGGGCACTGGGAGGTGTCCCTGCCATGGCTGGGGGGCACTGGGGGGATTTGAGGTCCCTGCAATGGCAGGGGGGCACTGGGGGGATTTGAGGTCCCTTCCCACCCAAACCAGCCATGACTCTGTGATTTCATGAGCTCCACCTCCTTGGCCTTCACCTGCAATTCTTCTATCGAGTTTTTCTTTAGCCAGAGCTCACCGTGACCCCCCCGTGTTTGTATGGGAGCAGCACCCCAGAGGGGGCAGGACAAGCCCTGGCGCTTGAGTGGTGCCTCTGCTGGGAGGCCACTTGGACCAAGGACAAATCTCCACGTGGCCATTTATTACAAATTCTAATGAAAATAGAGGCAGGGATTTTTATTTCTTCCCTCTGAGCATATGTAGAATTTTTAACACGGACATTTTATTAAAAATCGGAGCTATGAATCATTCATGGCCAACAAGTGACTCCCACTCGTTGGCAGAATGACCCGAGCTTGGCTTTTCACTGACAACAAATAAAGCAGCGCTTAATGAACCCAGACAGGCTGTTCTGAAGAGGCAAAATCAGGTGGATTTTTAGGATTCAGAAAAAATTATAGATTTTGTCAGCATCTCACTGGGTTGGGTTTTTTTTCCCCTTTTTTTGAATAATGAATGGAGTTGTTTAGAGGCAGTGTTAATGCCGGGGGTGCTGGGCGAGGGATTCAATTGAGAGGCTGTCAGGGGGCTCTGCTGCTTCACTGCCAGGGGTTGTCACATCCCTGGGACACCTGATGGGCACAGCCCTGCCTGGGAAACGGCTGAGAGAGGAAAAGAAAGGAAAGGAAAGGAAAGGAAAGGAAAGGAAAGGAAAGGAAAGGAAAGGAAAGGAAAGGAAAGGAAAGGAAAGGAAAGGAAAGGAAAGGAAAGGAAAGGAAAGGAAAGGAAAGGAAAGGAAAGGAAAGGAAAGGAAAGGAAAGGAAAGGAAAGGAAAGGAAAGGAAAGGAAAGGAAAGGAAAGGAAAGGAAAGGAAAGGAAAGGAAAGGAAAGGAAAGGAAAGGAAAGGAAAGGAAAGGAAAGGAAAGGAAAGGAAAGGAAAGGAAAGGAAAGGAAAGGAAAGGAAAGGAAAGGAAAGGAAAGGAAAGGAAAGGAAAGGAAAGGAAAGGAAAGGAAAGGAAAGGAAAGGAAAGGAAAGGAAAGGAAAGGAAAGGAAAGGAAAGGAAAGGAAAGGAAAGGAAAGGAAAGGAAAGGAAAGGAAAGGAAAGGAAAGGAAAGGAAAGGAAAGGAAAGGAAAGGAAAGGAAAGGAAAGGAAAGGAAAGGAAAGGAAAGGAAAGGAAAGGAAAGGAAAGGAAAGGAAAGGAAAGGAAAGGAAAGNCACCTGGGCACCTCCTGCCTCACCTGGGCACCTCCCAGGACCCTCCCGGGAAGATGAAATAGGAAAGCCTTATAGATATGATTGCTTAGCAAAAGATTTTGAAAATATAAAACCTATAAGCGAAGTGGAGGTGAAGGCCAGCTTTGAGGTCCCAGGTGCTGAGCCATCGGTCACTGAACAACTGGAAAACACAATGGCTCAGCCAGCTGAAGAATCTCCCCTGGTTGAACGATACCCTGGGCAAAAACAGGAATTCCAAGGGTCCGGAGGTTGGGGGGAACCTCACCAAAGTAGCAGGGAAGAAAAAAGGGTCTAGGAATCAGCTTTTCGGGTTTAAAATGGAGCACATATGGTAATGTGGTAATTCTCATAGGCTGTATGTAAATTCTGTAGGGTTTGTGTCTGTGCTGGTTGGTGAGTGTAAATCAAAATATCCAACACAGAAAGAGATGCAATGCATTGTAACAGGGACTCATCTCTGTCTCTCGGGGCACTTCAGCCGTGCCTGGCAGCGGGGGCAAAGCTCTGATCCCCACGCCCTGTGCAATAAACCCCGTTCCAAGAGCTGCCCTGGGCTCCAGAGATCCCTGGTCCCCACCACCCCAGACCCATCCCACTCAGCCTCCTGAAGTTCCCTCAGCCAGACTCCTCCTCCTCGGCTGGCCGGCTGGTTGTTGTTTTATTTTGTTAAAACACCATTTGGAGAAGCAGCCAAATATTTCCTGTCAGTGGGATGCTGAAAGCCGAGAGCAGCAGCGAGCTCCAGGCGTGAGGGGTCCCTTCGGCGCCCAGCGGAGCCACGTTCTGCCCCCAGAGCTCGGTGCAATGCAGCGCCTTCGGCAAGAACGGGGCGCAGAGCAATAATATTTTAGTTAAAATCGGGGCAGGAAACTTGCCGGTGCGGTTCCTTTTGGAATTGTTCCTTACCCTTTAAATGTTGCACTGGCACATTCCCATGGGCTGGGATCCGTGTGAACAGACTGTAGCACTTGTTAAAGGAGGCAGATTGCCAGCGGGAGAGATGCTTTGGCAAACGCATCTCATTTCCCGGAGCGGAGTAAAAAACCGTGGTTCCAGCCGGCTGCTGTGAAGGGGTTAATTATTCCGGTTACAACTTTTGTCGGCTCCGCACCCAAATTTCGAGGATTAAACTCGGAACCGGCAGGGGTGACTGGATCTGCAAAGCCTTGCTGGTTCTGCCACGGGCAGGAGGTGCAAAGCCAAGGGCGGGGAAGGGTTTGAAAGCAAAGGAACCTCCCCAGGAGGAGCTCAGGGGCCTCGGGGATGGGCATTCCTGGAGAGGATGAGCCGGGAATTCCGGGAATTCCTGCCAAGTGGCGGCGTGAGGAGAGCAGGGCAGGAGCAGCGCCCGGCCAAGGTTAGAAACGTCTTGTTTTCCCTGACTGCCGCTCCCTAAATGATGGACGCTTCCAACCCGGCTTTTGCAAACACATAAATTAGATCTTCTTCTTACCTGCCTCGCCTTTACTCCTACGCTTGCCCATTAAACGCTTTTGCTCCAAGAAATTTGTGATCAAAGTCGGGTTCTTTGAAGAGCAGTAATTAATGCTGTCAGTGGGGGCACTATTTATCCTGCATCTCGCCTCTGAGGTCCAAACACACCTCTGAAATTTATAAATATTGGCCTTTTTTATGCCTTATTTTTTCCGGAACACGCTCCCTCCCTCCGAGGAGCGGGTTTAGAGCTCAGGATTCCTGCTTTTCCTGCTGGCAGTGCCCCTCCTGGGGTGGCACGGGAGCGCAGAGCCCTGCAGCATCATTCCCCGAAATCCCACGGGTGCCATCCCTGCTGCCTGCCCGCCTGCACTGCCAGGCTGCAGGGCTGGAAGAGCCTTTTGTGCTCTCCAGAGAGGCCGGAGCCCCGGAGGGGGAGGCTGTGCTGCCCTCACGGAGCGATCTGCGCCAGCAGCACGCTGGAAAAGGAACAAATGACAAGAGTTTGGGGTTTTTCTGTCGTCTGACAGGCTCCTCCCGCTCCAGAGGGGAATGCTGCGGTCCTCTCCTGAAAGACATCCCAGAGGAGGGGAACAGAAGGGAAGTGGAAGGAGAGCAGTGACGAGCAACCGCAGGAAAAGCCTGGAATCACAGGCTGGAGTGCCTTGGGAGAGGCCTCACAGCTCAGGGAATTCTCCCGAGCCACGGGGAAAACTTGACTTCATCTCACACCCGCTCTGAAGGTGGGTTTGAAAACCTAAACCCGACCTCCTGTGGCTCCAAGAGGCTCCAAAGCTGAGCTGCCAAGGCCAGGGGGACTGGGGGCAAGGCCAGGTTTGGATGTCGCTGCCAGAGGAGCGAGGAGCATCCCGAGGCTGCTCCCTGAGCCCAGCCCGGGCCGGCAGCAGCTGGGAATTGCTGCAGAAATCCCACATCTCCATCAGACAGCCGGCAGGAAAGGCCCTGGCAGTGCTGGAGGCGGGGAGGACGTGCTGCTGGGGTTTGGGAGCAGAGATTGGATGAGCTGGGACCCGTTCCCTGCGTCCCTGCCCGTGTGAGCGCTGAAATCCCGAGTTAGCCCGGGATCAGGGCTGCCAGGGGCTGGGGGCGCTCAGAGCAGAGCACCGGCAGCGGTGGGAAGGCTCCTCCCCTGGAAGCTGAGGAAATACAGAAAATACGGAGCTCAATCAAAGGTTCTGCTTCTGCTTTTTTGCTCCACTTGCTTTCAGTAATACCAAATCACCAGTTAGTCAACCTAAAACAAATGCATTTAGCTAATGCGTCGGGTTGAGACTCCATATGTCTGCCCAGTACAACCCCAGAAAAGCCATTTTCCACCTGTCTAGTCGGTGTATCAGTAGGTACCCAGCCAATTCCAACTCTTCTTAAGATTAATCTAACAAAAATGTAAAAAAAAAAATGTAAATGTTTAACTGGCAAAAAAAATAATATATGTATATATATACTGCTCTGGATTCCACGCCAACCCCACACCTGCAGTGCCCAGCACAGCCCCCCACATCCCACATTCCTGCTCATCCCTGGAGCAGGACACGCTCAGCTGCTCGGTGCAATTCCAGCAGCTCAGACCAGAGCCCACGGCAGCCAGATCGCCCTGCTGGAAGCACTGCACTCCTTTAACTCCCAGAGCTGAAATTATTATTATTATTGTGTCTTGGAAGGCATCAACAACGCGTTAAGTGCTTTAAAGTGATGCTTAAAAACCTGGGAGCCCTGAGCCGCTGAGTGAAGAGCGTGGCACGGACGCGGCGCCCCGGGAAGGGCTGGGGAGGGCTGCAGGCACAACCTGCCTTTCAGTACCTGCCTTTGAGCTTGCTGCCCTCCGTGCCGTTTGGTTTTTCTTTAGGAAGCTGATTTCCAGGGCTCCTTGGGAGGAATTGGCTGTCTAGAGCTGGGCCAATTAAACAGTTTTCTGCGCATTGATTCGTTCGCGACTGCTCGCTTCCATTACGGTGAAATGATGGCTGATGTATTTCTCATTTACCGGGTTATTATCAATTCCTCGCCCTCGTCTGAAGGCCAAATGTGCTGTGATAGAAACGGGAATCCAATAAAAGTGTTCACAAGCCGTTGGGATACGGGGGGAGGTATTGAAATGGAGCTCTGTGGGAGGAACGCCGGAAAAGAGGAGCAGCGCAGCAGGAATCCGTGAGCAAAGCTGCTCCCTCGGTAACAGGAACGCCCTGGACACTCGCAGGTCTGGATGCTGGAGTGTGTCTGGGCACTCCAGCTGCCCCCTTGTCCACCTGGGCTCTGCTTTTGTCATAAATTAAAGGTTTGGGGCTATTTTTTCTGCTCCCAGTTGGCTTTTCAGCTTTTAATCAGCGCTGCGGGTGCCCCTGGATCCCTGGCAGTGTCCCAGGCCAGGCTGGACGCTTGGAGCAGCCTGGGGCAGCAGGAGGAGTCCCTGCCATGGCAGGGGTGGCACCGGGGGGGATTTAATGTCCTTCCCAACCCCAACTGCTCGGGAATTCCATTAAATTTCCTAAATATTAAATTAGCAGAGTTTAGCACACAGATTTCCTGCCCAGCCACTATTTTTCGGTACAGAGAAGGACATCACAGCGGAATAATCCCTTCCATCGCTCATTAATTTACCCCCCGGGCCCCCGCTGATTTCCTCTCGCTGACGCGACACTTTTTGATGGACATTCCCAATTTGTGAAAGGCTTTTCCCCAAAGGCACCAGGGGATGAATCCGCTCGGGGCTGTGCCCTCCCGGGAGCCCTCGGGAGCAGCTGGGTGGTGCCTGTGGCTCAGGAGCGGGCAGGGAATACTGGGAATATCCCGCTGCTGCTCCTGCGGCATCCCACAGCTCCGAGCCCCGCGCCAGGAGCACGGGCCATGCTCGGGTCCCACACGGTGACACCGTATTTCTTATCCGCACGTTGATATCTAAAACATTCCTGGGAAAAGCGGGCGGGATTTTTATTTTTTTATTATTATTATTATTTTTTTCCCGTGGAAAACACGCGTTCCTCAAGTGCCACCTGCTGTACTGGCGGCGCCAGGACGCGGCCGCCGGGAATCCTTCCAGGAACCTCTTCTAGATCCACGTTATAAAGCTGGATTTTCGTGTCACGGCGGGACACGGAATGGATCGACCCCACAGAGCTGTCAGCAGAGAAAGAAGCTTTATTTACAATCCCAACAGTTTCTTTCAGAACACGCTGTGTAAAAAGGTCTGTTATTGCTCCATGGCACTGACACTGCTCTCCATTGGGTCAGGAATAGGACACAACCCCTGGGACAGTTGTTCTGGCAAAGGGAACACTGTTTGCTGAGCCTGTGCTGAGAAACGCAGAGAGATGTTTTGGAAAGAGAAACTGTTGGCAGCTTTCCCTTGGGAAAGGAGCCGGGAATGGTCAGCGAGCTGAAATTCAGGCTCAGAAATGTCCAGCCCACATTTTCGCAGATCTTAAATGCTGTATGTATAATATGGGAAGGTTTTGTGCTGTATTTTTTTACTTCTGCCACTGATGAAACTTAGAAATAAGCAGTGTGATGAGTATCTATATATTTCTTAGGTTATAACATGATACTAAAGACTGTTTTTGGAACATCTAAACCCGGCTAAACCAGAAGGATGGAGAAAATCCCCCTCATTCCTGAATTTTCTTATCCAGATGAAGCTTCCTGACCAAAGCTTCAGGAAAGGAAGTTGTTGCACCTCTGTTACCAGAATCTCATCCAGATGAAGACGGCCAAAATAACTCCAGGAGAGGAATTTATTTAACCTATGCTACCAGACGGAACGGAGCCCCTCGGGAGATGGATCTGCCAGATAAAATGACTTTGGGGGACGGGAATTGAAATGGAACAGAGAAAATTCAAACTCAGGAGGAACGTTTGAAACATGAATGTGAATTTAGGAGCATGCAACAGGCTGGTACTTTTAAGGAGCGAGCCTTTTGGTTAGCAGGCTGTACACCAGGCACCTGGCTGCTAACTCCATTTTTTCTGTGTGTCTCCTGATTCTCTTTTTTATTATTATTTTTATTAAACACACAAATTTTTCTAAGGAAGTGAACCTCGTTTTTCACACTCTCGCTGCCTCTCATTCCAGATTCCTGCCCGAGCTTTGTCCCTCCTGACTGTTAGGGACATTCCCGAGGGGGGGATTTGCACGGCCCCCTGCGTGGAGCGAGGCCCCAGCGCTGCTGTACACTTTTATAAATAAACAGCAAGAGCACTGTCACCTCCCCACCGCCCTGGGAGGGGAGTGATAAAAACCAGCTCCAGAACCACATCCCGGATGATTTTTCCACAGGATGTGGCTACGAGAAGGAGAAGAAAAACGGCCGGGAAGGTGACATGTGCTATAAACAATCACGGACGTGGTTTGGGAGGGCTGGGCCACCTCGGCGCTGCGGGTCCCGGCAGATCATCCCCAGCCCGAAGAAAAGCAGGGAAGGGGGATCAGAGGAGGTTTGAGAGGAGCTGCCAGGAGAGCGCTGTGGGTGGGCACAGCCGTGGCACCCTGGGGACACCCAGGGAACAGAGGGCAATGTCCCAGTGCTGGCACAAACCCACCCACGAACCACGGCAGGGGACATCAATCCAAGTTAAAAGGATTTATGGGCTGGGTGGGAAAGGAGATTAAATCCCCCCATTCCCACCCCTGCCATGGCAGGGACACCTCCCGCTGCCCCAGGCTGCTCCAGCCCCAGTGTCCAGCCTGGCCTTGGGCACTGCCAGGGATCCAGGGGCAGCCACAGCTGCTCTGGGCACCCTGTGCCAGGGCCTGCCCACCCTGCAGGGTCCTGTCCTACCCTGCTCCTGTTCCCTTTTCCCATTCCCTTTTCACTTTTACCATTCCTTTTCCCTTTTCCTCTTCCCTTCTCTCTTTTCCCTCTTCCCTTTCCCTGTTCCGTTTTTCCTTTTCCCATTCCTTTTTCCCATTCATTTTTCCGTTTTCCCCATTCCCATTTCCCTTTTATCATTCCCTTTTCCCTTTCTCTTTTCCCCTTTTCCCTTTTTCCCTTTCCTCATTTCCCTTTCGCCCTTTTCCCTTTCCCTTTCCCCATTCCCTTTCTCCTTTACCCTTTTCCCCATTCTCTTTCCCCATTCCCTTTCCCTTTTGCCCATTCCCTTCCCCCCTTTCCTTTTCCCCATTTCCCTTTTCCCTTTCCCCC
>WBMY01003215.1:10798-22173 GCA_013397315.1 Donacobius atricapilla | reverse complement strand
CGGCGCTGGCACGGCACGGCACGGCCGCGGGCTCGGTTGTTGGCGCGGGACAAAGCCAGGGTCGTTTAGGCGCTCGGGGGGGCGCGCAGGGCTCGGTATGGTGTTCCAGCCCTCGGTAACGCCGGCCCTCGTGCTCTGCTCCTGCCCAGGTGCGGCAACGTGAACTTCGCCAGGAGGACGAGCTGTAACCGATGTGGCAGAGGTGAGTCCCCAGCGGCGCGCACCTCGTCCCCTCTTCTCCTGCCGCGTAAAACAGCGCTAAAAATTCCTCTCGAGCCCCCAGCTGTTCGAGAAGTGCGCCTGGTTTTGTTTAAAAGACCCTTAAATATCCCTAGTAAGTTGCGAGGCTGCTGTTTCAGGAGCTGGCGTGTCTCTCCCTGCAGAGAAGACGACGGAGGCCAAGATGATGAAGGCGGGGGGCACGGAGATCGGGAAGACGCTGGCGGAGAAGAGCCGGGGGCTGTTCAGCGCCAACGACTGGCAGTGTAAAACGTAGGCTCCAAACACGCGGCTCCTGCTTTTCCCTGGGAATTCCCTGTGCTGCTGGGACAGCCCCGGGTGTGCTGCGGGGTCCGCACTCGTTAATTAACAGGGCAGCAGAAAGGGGTGAAACGGCAGCACTGCCCGGGAGGAGGGCCAGGGCTGGTAAGCTGGGACACTTCCCAGGTTTGGAGGGAATGTGGAGATGGAAGTGGCACCCCCTGGCATGGGGACGTGCTGCCTTCCCTGCAGGGTGGCAGGGCCTGGCACGGGGTGCCCAGAGCGGCTGTGGCTGCCCCTGCATCCCTGGCAGTGCCCAAGGCCAGGCTGGGCACTTGGAGCAGCCTGGGGCAGTGGGAGGTGTCCCTGCCATGGCAGGGCAGAGTGGGATGGGCACTGAGGTCCCTTCCCTCCCAAGGCAGCCTTGACTCTGTGATTCTGGAATTTGGCCATTCCAGCGAGTCCCCGGCCTGGCACCAGCAGCTCTTCCCTTCCAGGGCAGGGAAAGGAGCAGGGAAGGGGCTGGAGCCTCAGGAGAGGCTGAGAGAGCTGGGAAAGGAGCAGGGAAGGGGCTGGAGCCTCAGGAGAGGCTGAGGGAGCTGGGAAAGGGGCTTGTGCAGCTGTGCTCCTGCCCCTGCTGCTGCACGTTGGTTTGACATCTTCCCCAGATTTGTCCAGTGCTGTCACCTTCCCCAGTGCTGTGTCCCCACCTTTTTATTCCCAATATGGTGCATAATGTTTTATTCCCAGTCTGGAGGACAAGGTTTTATTCCCAGTGGGAAGGAGAAGATTTTATTCCCAATCTGGAAGATAAGGTTTTATTCCCAGTGTGGAGGCTAAGGTTTATTCCAGTGTGGAGGATAAGGTTTATTCCAGTGTGGAAGATAAGATTTATTCCAGTGTGGAGGGTAAGGTTTATTCCATTGTGGAGGATAATATTTATTCCAGTGTGGAGTATAATGTTTATTCCAGTCTGGAGGGTAAGGTTTATTCCCAGTGTGGAGGCTAAGGTTTATTTCACTGCGGAGGATAATGTTTATTTCAGTATGGAAGATAAGGTTTATTCCAGTGTGGAAGATAAGATTTATTCCAGTGTGGAGGGTAAGGTTTATTCCAGTGCGGAGGGTAAGGTTTTATTCCCAGTGAGAGGATAAGGTTTATCCCAGCGGGAGGTTGATGTTTATTCCAGTGTGGAGGGTAAGGTTTATTCCATTGTGGAGGATAATATTTATTCCAGTGTGGAGTATAATGTTTATTCCAGTGTGGAGGGTAAGGTTTATTCCAGTGCGGAGGGTAAGGTTTTATTCCCAGTGAGAGGATAAGGTTTATCCCAGCGGGAGGCTGATGTTTATTCCAGTGCGGGGGATAATGTTTTATTCCCAGGGGGAGGCTGATGTGTCCCTTCCCTGCTCTCCCTGCAGCTGCGGCAATGTGAACTGGGCGCGGCGCTCCGAGTGTAACATGTGCAACACCCCCAAGTACGCCAAGCTGGAGGAGAGGACAGGTGAGCTGCGGGTGCCTCAGGGGCTGGCGCTGCTGGCAGAAAGGGCTCTGGAAGCCACAGGGGACGTCCCTTGTTTTCCCAGGAGTGGCACCGTTCCTACGAGGCGCAGGTTCTCGGCCTCAGCGGGTTTCGGTGCTGTGGGAAGCGGTGGCTCCGCGTGGGAAATCAGGGAACATCCAGCCTGAGCTGCCCTGTGCTGGATTTTGATGTCAGGGCTTGGGAAGCGATGTTGGTTTAATCTGCAGAGGCCCCTGTGGGCTGTCAGGGCTGTGCAGATAAGGCTGGTATCTGCTCAGGAGGGCTGGGGCTCAGTTTCAGCTCTCCTGCAGGAACGTGAGCCCAGAGGGAGCTGGGGCAGGATCTCCTTACAGCTCCTGCACTCTCCCCTCTGCGCCTGGGATCGGGCAGGGAATTCAGAGCACAGGGTGGGACACAAGAAATAAAGGAGCCTAGAGAAAAGCACAGAGCTTATTCGAAAGGAAAAACAATATTTCAGTGTTGAATATTGTGAAAATAGTAAGGGATGTTAAATAATATAATTGTACTTCATATAATTTAATGGCAAATAACATATTCACGTCTTAGTTAAATAGTTTATTGAAGTGCTTAGTCACTAATTAAGCTAAAAAATACTTTTAGTGGTCCTAATCCATTATTTAAATTGGATTTCTGAGGAACTGCATTTAATAAACATGTGAGGGAACAATTCATGTTCCTCCTGAGGTCCTGCCTTATGGCAGATTTGCAATTCCGTGAGGGTTTCCGGAGCCCCTGTGGAAGTCTGTGTGCTCAGAGCAGCTGGACATGGTGCAGCCCCGGGGATTGTGTTGCTCTGCCCCTTTTTCCAGGCTATGGAGGAGGATTCAATGAACGGGAGAACGTGGAATACATCGAGCGGGAGGAGTCCGACGGGGAGTACGATGAGGTAAGGGAGGGGCAGGGATTGCTCTGCACAGACTCCTGCTGTGTTTTTTAAGGATATCCCATAAAATTGAAGTACAGGATGCCCAGATTCCCATCCTCTGTGGAGTCTCATTGTCCCCAAGACCAGCATCTCTTTAAAAGTTCCTTCTTGCTAATTGATGTTCGGTAGTGCTCCCCTTTCCCCTGGGGCAAGATCGTATTTAAAATCGATGATTATTTATTTTCTTATAGAAGCGTTATCAAAAATACAGTTGGTGGTTGGTTTTGATTAAATCCTGTTCTAATCCTGGCACAAAATTCCTCAGTTTGGGCGCAAAAAGAAAAAATACCGGGGGAAGCCGGTGGGTCCTGCCTCTATCCTGAAGGAAGTGGAAGATAAGGAATCTGAGGGGGAGGATGAGGAGGATGAGGATGAAGATCTCTCCAAGTACAAATTGGATGAGGTAGGATGGTTTGTTGTTTTTAATCACGGTTTCAGTGCTGCCCAGGAGCAGGGGGAGGCTGGTCAGTGTTTTCAGCTCTGGCAGTAACGGTGCCCAGAGCTGCTGGAGGAGATGTGCACAAGCTCTGCTTTGTTCCGGACACCTGCACTCCAAATTGGGAGTAATTGTAATGTAAAATAACTGTAATGTAATGTAATCATAAATCACAAGCTTATCTGAGATCAGAACCCAAAATTCCAAGGTCTTTATCTGGAACCTGCGTGTGTGGTTACCGTGTGTAGCGAGTGCTCTTGAGTTTTCTTCCTAGGCTTTTCAAACCACATCAGATTTATTTTTTATAAAATGCCATAAAATATTCTGAGGGGTTTTTTTTTCATCCTTTCTGAACTATATGAGCATCACTTACTGGCTTTTCCACGCCTTTGGGCAGCAGCCCTGCAGGGACATGTGCAGATGGTCATGTTTTACGCAGCAGCCACCAAACTCTGCAGATGAGCTCTGTCTCTGCAGGGCTGGGCTTTGCTTAGAGATTCTGAGGGTGAAAATCCATTTAAAATAAGTGGTAAAAGTGTGTCTGTGTGCTCATTAACTTCATTACATAACAGAGGTGGGGGGTTGCAGGGTTTTTATTACTTTGGTTGGAAGCACCGATTTTCAGTCGCTCTTTACTGCTTAAAATCCTGGGGTCTCGTTAAACTCTGTTCAGTTTTCAGAGGTTGGGGAGGAACATGAGGTAAATCCTAGAGTAAGTAAAAAGTGAAGGGGAGCCAAAAGCATTGCCAGGGTTTGCTGTGTTGTGCCTGTCCCAGCGTTATAAATACATGTTATAAAATTGGTTTTTCGCAAATATTAAAATAAATGCTGTATGTGTAATGTTAAAATAATTTTGCTTGTATTTCTGCTATTAACAAAAACCTAAACACAGTAGTAACAGTAGCTAACATAATTATAAGTGTCTGTTTAGTCAAGATAACATCCAGTGTGCATGTGATAAAACCCTACTATTAATGTGCTAACTATCAGCATCTGCCGTCTAAAGAAAATATAGACCACAGCCCAAACTAAAAGTAATAAAAACCATAGCCAAATGTGGGCTCGACATTTCTGAGCCTGAATTTCAGCTCGCTGACCATTGCCGGCTCCTTTCCCAAGGGAAAGCTGCCAACAGTTTCTCTTTCCAAAACATCTCTCTGCGTTTCTCAGCACAGGCTCAGCAAACAGTGTTCCCTTTACCAGAACAACTGTCCCAGGGGTTGTTTCCTATTCCTGAACCAATGGAGAGCAGTGTCAGTGCCATGGAGCAATAACAGACCTTTTTACACAGCGTGTTCTAAAAGAAACTGTTGGGATTGTAAATAAAGCTTCTTTCTCTGCTGACAGCTCCATGGAGTCAATCTCTTCTGTGTCCTGCCGTGACAGCCAAAAACCACACATGCTCTAAAAAAGCAGACCCAAAGAGAAACCGTGCTAAACAATTCTTAAAAAAAATGAATATACATAATAGTCTATAAATATACAACAAGCTAATGTAATAAAAAAGATTTAAAGAATTTCTCCAAAATAATAATTGCTCTTAGCTGAATGCCAAGCACCCAGCCGTCCGCTTTAACCTTTCCTTTATTTCCGTCTCCTGTTGTCTTTTGACTGAACCTTTTCAATTTCACACCTGGCTTTTCACCGCAGGACGAGGATGAGGACGATGCTGACCTGTCCAAGTACAACCTGGATGCCAGTGAGGAGGAGGACGGCAACAAGAAGAAGAAGGCGCCGAGGCGCAGCCGCTCCAAGTCCCGCTCCTCCCGCTCGCGCTCGTCCTCGCGCTCATCCTCTCACTCGAGCTCGAGGTCCAGGTCCAGGTAAACGGGTACAGGTCCAGGGTAACGCCAGGCAAAATGTCAGTATCTGACTTCCTTATTTACTTTGTCTTGATTGCCTTACAGTTGTGTGGTGATGTGAATAACTCTCCCTTTACAGAGGGGCTGATGCTGTGCCCGAGCTGCGGCAGCGAGGCTCCCTGGGGCTTGGGGCTTGTTGTAGTGAGCTAAGTCGATGTCCGGTGAAATCCTTCAGAGAAATTGAATCGTGTGGTTTGTTTCCAGGTTTTCGGGCTCGTTGGCCGTGCGTGGTGCTGTTGTTGAACAGAGGGGGGCACTGCTGCAGTGGGAGGAGGTGGCAGAAGAGGCAGCGAGCAGGCAGATTCAGGGAAAGGACACAGTGGGAATATCCTGGGAGCAGAGACAAGAGGCTTGAACTTGAGCTAATGGCAAGTGCCAAAGCTTTAAACGCAGCAGTGATGTTGTCGTTATTGTCAGAGCCTCCCCATGCCCGGGGCTGGCCAAGGCCAGGGCGTGCAGCAGCCCGGCCTGGGGGAAGGTGGCCCTGCCCATGGCACAGTGAAATGAGATGAGCTTTAAGGTCCCTCCCATCCCAAACCAGTCTGGGATTCTCTAATAGCACTGAAGGTTTATACAGGACCTCACAAAGGTCTGCTGGGCGGGCCTCAGCTCTCTCATTACTATTTAAATTCAGTAATAAATGAACAGTTCAGTCGATGCTTTGAAATTGGGCAATGTCGTTAATACTGGAGCTTTTGAGCTGCCTTACACCTCATGCCAGGAGGATCCTGATTAATCAGAACAAGCTCCCAGGGTCATTTATTAAATTCACATCGATAAAGTTCAAGTTTCTTCTGATGTTCCCAGCTTCATCATTGCTCCTCAGTGCTGTCACTGCCCAAATCCTGCAGCCCCTCGTGCTAACCAGGGGCCAGCTGCGGTCTCTGGCTTGGCTTTTTTCCCCCATCCCTGCTGGATCTTGCTCCTGCTGCCTCTTCTGTTCCTCAGCCTCCCCTGGAGCAGTTCGAGTGCAGGGCTTGGCTGGGAGGCTCCAAGGACACTGAGCAGCCTCACCTGTCCATAGCTTTGGTCATTAATTCACAAATATTAATAGTGAAGTCGAAAATAACTTGTCCTAACTGAGGTTTCAACTTCCTCTCCAACTTTTTGCTTCTAGCTACAGATAATCGGAAATGTCAGTTGCCATTGGTGGATGCTTTTTTGGTGGGTTTTAAAAAGGTTTAAGTATATTTCCTAGCTAGGAAATGTTCACACTACTGCATCCTGCCCAGTAAAATGAGAAAGTCGTGGTAATGGTATAAACTGAGAGGCTGACAGCAAGTGGGATATATTTTACCTGAAAATATTCCTAAGATTTGTTTTCAATGCTTTTGTTTCCAGTGGTTGCTGGAGCCTGCTGCCGTTGTTAAATTTCTCCTGTGGTTTGTGCTTTAGAGAAAATCCATCAGTGAAAAATTGGGAAATAATTCTGGCCAGTTACAAGTTGTGTTGGATGTGGCTGCATTTTAGCCCCAAATTAACCACTTAATTTATAATGCGAGGGAAAATCTTCATGAAAACTTGAAGCTGATTACAAAGTGCTTGTGAGAACTGGCTGGGGAGAAGTTGAGCTGACCAATCCCAACGCTCTCATCTGCTCTGCCTCCCAAGGAGACTGATGGGTTTCCGGTTAAGGCACACATTAAAGCATTGATTTCGTGACTTAATGAATAGACAGGAAGTTATTTCTTGTTGCCAGGTAACAGCAATCCTGTTTAATCGTTGTGCTTTGTTTTAGGAACCGTAATCCAGAGCTGGCTTTGTCATGTTTTTAATGCAGGATCTCTCTGTGTGAAAGTGTCTGGTTTCAAGTGTGCTGTGGCCATGCTGGGGGGCAGGAGGGGACTGGCATCCTCGCACTCAGACTGTGCGGCTGCCTCGTGCCTGCTGCTCTCAGGAGCAGCAGCTCTGCTACATGCAAGTCAGACACTGGAAAAAGATCTCCCGTGTTGTTGCAGGTCCCATTCCAGGAGTTCTTCCAGTTCCAGATCGAGGTCCCGCTCCAGCTCCAGGGAGCAGTCGCGGTCCCGTGGGTCCAAATCCAGGTGAATGAGGTACCGGCCTGTCCCTGCACAGACACAGGGCGCAGGTCCACCTAAAGCTGTGCTGCTCACACCAACATTAACTGCTTTTTATCTTGGAAGTCCGAGCTGCTGGCTCTCTGCACCGGGTGTTGCCACCACAGATGTGTTCACTGAGGAGCAGAGGTTTTGGTGCCAGAGGTTAAGGCTGGCCTGAGCCGCACGAGCGGACGCCACCGAGCTGCAGTGGAGGAAGAAGGATTTGAGTGCATGGTTCCCTGCTGCAGGCATTTGGGTGCTTTTCCTGTTTCCACTGGGGCTGCTTGAGCTGGAGGAACGTTAGGAATTGCCGCTGTACTTCTGGGTTTGTGTTCAGTGAGAATCGTGCCTCCTCCACCAGGCAGGGCAGCCGTTCCCGTGTAAACGTGGGGGATCACAGGGAGGTGTTGGTAGCAAATGCTGGGAGAGGCTGAGGGCAGTCCCAGGGGTTTGTGTGGAGCATCACTGAGCTGGGCAGGGCACGGCAACACCAGCACGTTTGAGGTGTCCTTGCACGGGCATTCCATTGGCAGGACATGCCCTCTGAGAGGGAATGGAGGGCTGTCCCTTCCTCGTGCATGCAGAGAATCCCAGAATTTTAAATTAGGAAGGAATATCACAAAGGGTGCCACCACCCCTGGGGGGCAGGGAGGTGCTGTGGATTATCCCATGAGGGGCAGCACAGGATGGAATCCGTGCTTTTGGAAAGGGGAGAGGTGTCCCTGTGCCCCAGCAGAGGGGCACTGTATTCCAAGAGATGCTTTTCAATATTCCCACTCTATTCTCAGAGGCTTTTTGTGGCATTTTGGTGGAGGAAGGTTTTAGTCTCTTCACAAATTCAGTTTGGGATCAGTAAATAGAGCAGCTGGATTTGGTGCCGTTTGGTCAGTGTGAAGTGTCCATGGGGATCAATGAACGATGGTAAATCAGCTCAAGTTCTCCCGTTTCCAGGTTATTCTGGTATGTGAATTTAACTGCCAGGGAAGGTCCTTACAGAGGCAACTTCCCAGCAGTCTCCCAGTGCTTTATTTTTTCTGCCAAAATGACTCATTTTGGTGAATGCTGGGAAGAGCTTCCCAAACCATTGGTGGTCCATTTATCAGGAAACCCTACTTAGCAGAATTCCTTAGGAAAGCTGCCCCGGCAGCAGCAGTGTTCTTGGCAGAGTAAGTATGGAAGCCCCTCGTGTTTATTTTCCGCTTCCCCTGGAGTAAAGAGAGTAGTGAATGTTCATGAAAACTGTCTCTGCTTGTTCTGTCTGTGTGCCTTCTCCACGATCCCAGAATTAAATGTGATTTATTTCTCAATCAATAAAGATCCAGCTCCAGGTCCTACAGGGGGTCTTCCACCCCAAGGAAAAGATCTTACTCCAGCTCTCGCTCCTCGTCTTCCCCCGAGAGAGGCAAGAAGCGGAGCCGCTCTAGATCCTCTTCCTCTGGTGATCGCAAAAAAAGGCGCTCGAGATCACGGTCACCCGAAAGGTTTGGGTTTATGTAGCATAAGAATGGCTGTATTGAGATGTGTGATGGTTCATTGTAGTTACCCGAGGACTGAGATCCACTGGGAAACAACTGAACCCGAGCAGTTATTCTCGTAGCAAAAGTCGTTTCCTCGCTTGCCCTGCTCTTGACTTTTGTTAACCCCTCTGTAATTGCTGGTTTTTAATAATTTCCCCCCCCTCCTCCAATGAAATTCCTCCTGGTAGGAGCATGTTCTGTAGAAAGACCTGGCTCACCCTCTTTTCGGTGTGTGACAGTGCTAATGTGTTCGTTACCAAATTATTTCCTTAAGTAAATACTGCATTGAAATAGAAACTGTATTCTACTCTCAGTATTAAACTTAGACTTTTAGCATTAAATTAGTGGCTTAAAGTTACTTGCATATTCTTGTAAGGCCCCCATGAGATATACTTGGCTTCCAGCTATGGTAGGATGCTGCTCAAAGTGGGTGCCAGGATGAATCTGAGCTCATTTCTGTGCATGCTTTCTCCATTTGTATCTTGCAGACGCCGCAGATCTTCCTCCGGATCCTCCCATTCTGGTTCCCGTACGAGTTCTAAAAAGAAATAATGTATAAACGCTCACACTTACAAAAAAACCCACCAAAATTCCAGTCAGTGCATGAGACATTTTTAAGAAGTTGGTGTCTTACTTGGTCAGAAGTGCTCAATCTGCTAGTAGAGGTGCATGTCTGTCCTGGCTTTCTGGCAAACTGCAGCTTTGTTCATCCATCACCCAAACCCGCAGCAGCATTTTAAGCCATAAACTCCCCGGCACAGGGGGAAGTTCTGTGCTGTGGGAGGGGTTTGTTATTTTTCCAGATCAGTTCCTCCGTTCCTGGCTCCCTCAGCTGGGCGGGAGCAGGTTGGGAATGTCCTGGCGCAGCTCTTTGTGTGAGGAGGGAGCCGGGAGTTTTCCAGAGCAGGATGGAGCTCCCGAGGGCCCGCAGCAGGGGCAGGGCTGGGGGCTGCTGCGGCCAGCAGCGGGGCCGTGGGCGCAGCAGGTTTTATTTTGCCACGTAGCAGTGCCAGTGCAGATGGACACCCCTCTCTAGCAGCTCAATCCCCCCCAGTCCATCACGATTGCAGAGGGAATTAGCCTCATTCCTGGCCAGGGAGGACGTTCGCAGCCAGCACGGTGCTGTGGCTGTGGTGGTTTCCAGAGCCTGGACTCCAGGATCCCTCCTTACAAACGGATCACTTGGGATCTGCTCTTGGGCTGGAGGAGTGTGGAACTGGCTCCTTGGAATCAAGGGAAGCTTCTGCAGGCCGCCTGTAAAATTTCCTTTGGGGCTGGCTAAAATTTTCAAGGTATCTTAATTTTATTTTTCTTTAAAAATGAGAATGAATAAACTGTGTAGAAAGTTCTGGCATCTTCAACATCTTCCTCATCGATCATTCTTTTTCCCTTCAACATAATTTATGGCTTAAAATGCTTTATGGAATCCATTTGAGTATAAAACTCGGTCTCTCTTGAGCTCCGTTTGGTTAAGAAAGGTTTAAGTTTCTTCAGTGCCATCACAAGGTAAGTATGGTAAGGAAAATTCTTCTTTTTAAGCAAGCAAAGAGCAATATACCTTCACTTATTTCAGTAATAAAACTGCCAGATTTGCTGCTTGTTTTGATAAACTGCACAGAAACAAACGGAGCAAAATCGGAAAACTCCATTCTGCTTTCTTTTTCTTTTTTTTTTTTTTCTATTTTTGAGCCACGTCTTACAGACTGGTCTAGAAGCGAAATGTTTTTGGTGTAGAGGTATTTTGATAAATCTCTTTGCAGAAAAAAATGCCGTTTCTTCTTTAATGCTCTCTTTTCTCTCTGATTTCCATGCTAAATGTGTGTAGGTTGCACAAGAGCAGGTTAGTCTGTAACTGTGCCTCTGACTTCAACGTCCAACTAAACTGTAAAACCAGATCAAGTAGACGCTCTGTTGTTAGCCTTGGGTTTTCTTGTGCTTTGTATTCCAATTGTTGCTGTACTTAACAGATGAGAGGTTTTAAATTTAGCAACTGATAGGCCACAGGCAAAGCAGGAGGATGGTTCATTTGGCTTAGAGAACGTGTGAGGCAAAATGATGCTGTAGACAAGTGTAAATAAAACCTGTGAGTCAACTGTGCTCGAGTGCTTTGTTTGGGGATGCTGAGACTTCCCGGTCCCCTGCATGGACCCTGATTGCCTGTCCCCTGCACAGACCCTGATTCCCTGCACGGACCCTGATTCCCTGTCCTCTGCACTGACCCTGATTCCCTGTCCCCTGCAGACCCTGTTCCCCGCACTGACCCTGACTCCCTTTGCCCTGCACAGACCCTGCTCCTGTGTGCCAGCTCACCCGGCCCGTGGATGCCTTTAAGTCCTAAAAGCCTTTTTTAAGTTCAACAGCAAATGAGCTTTTACAAAACTTGGAAGTGTTTGCACAGAATCAGGGAATACCTTGGGCTGGGTGAGACCCCCAGGGATCATTAATCCAGACACCCCAACACTCCTACCCAGCCTGGGCATCCCCGGGAGCCGGGTCCAAAGGCTCCTGGAGCTCTGGCAGCCTCGGGGCCGTGCCAGCACCCTCGCGAGGAA
>WBMY01003214.1:155105-193455 GCA_013397315.1 Donacobius atricapilla | reverse complement strand
CTCCTTTCTTCTCCCTCTATTGCATTTGCTGTGGCACTCAATAAAGGTGTATTTGTTGTTGAGTAAACTGTTGTTGTCCTCTGCTGTGTCTTTTGTGCTCTGAGATCACTGAAAGAAAATCACGACCCCTGCTTGTATTAGCGGATCATGACAGAATGCTATCTGTACAATAACTTTGCCGCAAAGATACAGTTTTTATTTCTGCTATTAGCAAAACTTAGACATGGTAGCGGGATAGCTGATACATAGTTAATGCTTGTAATTGAACGGCCTGTTTGGTTGGGATAACACCCAGAAAACATGTGATGAGGCCCCTGCTGCTGACATGCCAACTCTCAACACCGACCGTCCGTGGAAAGTATGGACCAAGGCCCGAGCTGGAGGTGATAACGAAGACAGAGCCAAGAAACAGGTGTGCTCTAAAAAGGCGGACCCAAGGAGTGGCCATGCTAAACAGTTCCTGGAATATGGAAACCAGTTTGTGGAAAAGTTTGAATATGCAACAGACTGATGCAGTAGAAAGGGTATTTAAAGAAGAAGTCTGAAGTAGCAGATTGTGGACTTGGCTAAATGCCAAGTCACCCAGCCAGCCGTAATTCCTTTGCTTAATTTGTCTCCTAATTGTCTTATTTTTTAATTAAACCTATTTCTTAAAATTTGCCAGGAAAGTGAACATCGTTTTTCATACTGGTTCAGAGGAAGAGAGCAGCCAGAGAAGGGAAACCACCTCGCTCAGTGCTGTGTGGTGAAGAATAGACCTGTGATCGTGGCAAAGCCTTGGGTGTGGTGAGAGCTGAGCCAGGGAAGCTGGCGAGCTGCCCCCTGCTCTGGCCAGCAGCAGCTGTGCAGTGCCGGCCACAGGAACACCACGATGAGCACGGCCAGGAGCCAGCCCCATGCCCAATCACCCCTCACCTCCCTGGGCTCCGAAACAAAGCCCAGTCCCTCTGCGGGGACACCAGCAGTGCCCGTGTTTGGGAAGATGGCCTCAGTGGCACAGCTGGGATTGGGGTGCCATCTCTACTGCCCTGCCTGCTGGCCAGGGGGCCCCACATCCCCAAGGATCCTTCCAGAAGCTCTGGAGCCATAGCTCTCAGGATCTGCATCCTGGTAAGCACCATGATGTAACTCTGAGTAAAGCCTTGCAGGATCAGCCTGAGGAAGCTGCCGTTTCTTACCTCTTTTTTTTTCTCCTCCCTTTTTTTCTGCTCCGGTTGAGGTCACCCAGTGTGAACCTCAGCAACACATGAACCTTCTTCCCCTTCTCCTTCCATCTGTGGCCTCAGTCCCAAAGAGAATCCCTGTGTCTGTGCCAGCACTGATGCTGCTGCCTGTACCTAAAGCTCTGGAATGGTTAATTAATTTATTTCTACATGATTCCCAGTGTGGGAATGGCTGCAAGGCTCTGTAACATCTCTGAGCTCTGTCTCCACCAGTTATCTCTAGTGTCCATGTGTTTGGTGTTCCTTTGGGCTATCGACCCATCAGCTGCCTCCCACCCTGCAGTGCCCACAAGCCTCCCACGGATGCATCAAGATGTTCCAAAAGTCTTTAAAACAGTTTTTGTTCTCTCCTAGCTGGGGTCAGGGGTAGGTTCACCTCTCCAGGGTGTTTGCATGGCATTGCTGTGGTATCTCCCACATTCCTTTACTCTGTGTGGGAGGACAGGCATGGGATTGTGAGGAATTTGACCATTTTATTCCCTCTCCTGCCTGCAGAAAGCACTGTCAATCCTGGAAAGGCTTCAGTCTTCTGCAAGGCTCCCTGGCTCTGGGCTGGCTCCAGTCCTGCTCTGGAGGCTGCTCTCTTCCCTCTAGGATGGTCCAGGGTGGTCTCTCCTCTTCCTCTAGGCACTGGTGGAAGAGGACACCAAGATGGATGAAGGTTTTCCACAGAGAAGAGCCAAGCCTCTGCGGGAACCCCAAGGGCCAAGGCGGAAGGCATATCAGGATCCAGTGGGACTCATGGCTGCAGTGGCGGCCACCAAATCCCCGGAGCTCAGAGGCTTTTGCTGTGCCAGCAGGGAGGTTCCTTTCCTGTGGGATCGTCTTCTTCCTCACAGCTGAAGCTGAGTCTCTCAACTGGGCTCTTCCCAGCTGGCTCCATTTCCCGCATGTCGGTGAGGCGTGAGTGTTGCTGCTGCTCAGCAACAAAAAATGGTGATACAGGTTATAAAAACACCAGAAGTGATTGGGAAAGGGCTGTTTTCCTCCTGGTGGGAGGAAGTCTCCAAGAAGAAGCTCCATATCAGAGGGGATGGCCCAGGAGGCCAACTGGAGCTTCACCATCCTCCTCTCCGGGGTGGCTTGGCCTGAGGACTCACCAGAGCAGAGAGCATCCCCGTGATGTGCCAGGGGGGATTCAGGCTCATCTGCTCCAGTCTGCAGCCTAATTGCTGAGGTGGGACCAGGAAGAGGAGCCTTCTCTGCTTACTCACATAGTTTCAAGGTGAGTAACACACACCGGGCCCAGCTCTGGCTCCATGGTGCTGTCCGCGAGTGAGACCTTCCCCTCCCAGCTCCCCCAGCCCTTGGGCTGCCAGGAAGGGCTGAAGAAGCTCTCAAACGGAAGGACACAGGGCTTTGAACCCCTTCCTGCACTGTCCCAGAGGGGTTGGGGGCCACAGAACTGTCCTTGCCTGGCCCAGAGGATCTTTGTCCTCTTTTCCTCCCCTTCCCCCTTCCTTTTGGCACACAAGGAGCTGCTTTGATGCCTCATGAGACAGATTTCCCACCAAAAACAGATACTTGTGATAACAGATCCTTGTGGTCACCCCTGAGACTGACTCACTCTTCCCATGGGGTTAAACCCTGGTGCCTCCAGCTCCTTTCAGGCATTTTGGGAATGGGGATATCTTGTTTCCTTCATGTCCACCTCCACCAAATCACCCCCTCCTGCTCCTGCTCAGGCCTGCCAGTCCTGACCCTGGAGCTTGGCCAACCCTTGGCCAGCCTGTCCCCAGAACTGACTGCTACCCTGTGCCTTGGATGTGGAGCAACACCTCGCTGATGGCTTTTCTTCCTCCACAGCCACTGGCTGAAGCAGAGGATCCCAGGAAAACATCAGACCTCAGCGAGCTTCTACACCCAGCAGAGCGAGCCGGTGATGGTCTTGGTGTCCTGGGTGGGTGGCTTCCTCTTCCGGGAATTGCTTTTTGAAGTTGCCCTCATCCTCCTGCGTCAGGAGAAATCCTATGGAGAAACATCTCCTTCGGACACGCTGGATGCATTGGATGGGCCTGGGTTTTGCACAAGAGGCAGTGAGTCATCACCCTCTCATCACTTATCTTCTCTGGACTCATCAGGGTATCACAGACCTCGGTCACGTCTGCCCTTGGTGCCCCTTCCCAGCGTTTTCACAGCAACCTGAGTTTTCGAGGAAGTGGGCTGGGGACAGCCACTCCTGAGGGTGTTTTCCATGGGGAGCCGCTGGGGGAAGGATGCCTGCGGGATTTGGGATGCCGGGGCTGTGCAGGGTGTGAGGAGCCTTGTCTGGGAACATCTCGTGCCCTGCAGCCGCGGGCAGTGGGAGCTGACGGTGGCTCCGGACGTTGTGGCTGCCCCACTGAGGGAAGAGGGATTAGCTCCACAAGGTTGGACCCTCCTGCCGAGCTGGAGTCGAATTGCAGCAGGAGCACCAGCGGCTCCTCGGAGAGCCCGAGGCCACGGGCTGGCAATCACCGCTGCCTGGGACACCTTGTTGCCCTCGTAAAAACCTCCTTTCACCCATCGGGCTAATGTGCGTTTCAGCTGGAGTAGAGCCTCACAAAGGGACCGCTCGCCTCCCACCGCCACATCCCCGCTGTCCCCAACCTCCCCCTCGCTCCGCCCTCGGTGCCAAGTATTTCCTTCTCCTTTTCTCCGGGGTGAGAAGGAAAAAAAATCCCAACCAAACGCCACAAAAAGGCCACTTTCTCCCCTTTTTGTCTTGCAGCAAACCCGTGGGTGCAGGGAGCTGTTGGAGCAGGAGCACGCTGGGTTTTGGCAGGGATGCTGCTGGCCTGCCCCGTTTGTAGGAGCTGAGGCAGCCGAGCCTGCCAAGCACCAGAGAGCTGGGGATGAACCTGAAGCCGTTCCTTGAGCTGGGAGCTGGCCAAATTCTACTGTCCAAGTGTCTTCTTTATTCCCTTCTAGGCTTTTTTCCATGCCTGGGTGTATTTCCAGTGTGGAGACGGGTGGAAAATTACTGGGGATGCTCCAGTGCCAGGTCCCTGCCCTGGCAGAGGTGAGCCAAGGCTGAGCGTTCATCCAGGGAACTTCTCACCATGGGATGCTGCTGGGGCTGGAATGCCTTGAAGAACCAGCTAAGTAGTTTAAAAATACTAAAGGAAAGCTACTAAAATAAATTAGTCCTTTTTTTTTTTTTTTAATGCTTAAAGATGTTTCTCTGAAGAGATTTGTCCATGACAGCCCACTGAAATTTTTGCAGCCCAGCAGCTGCCTGGGTTCTGCTCCTCAGAAGTACCATGAGAAAGTATAAATACATCCCAAACAGAGCAGATAAAACAGGTTAAATGATGTGCACCAACATCCACGGCCCCATCCTTTCCAGGGATGAAAGCAGCAGTGGCAGAGAGCTTGGGATGACAGGGAGCACCTGGGTTTGGTGCAATGGCTCAGGATGGGATGGAGGGATGGATGATGGAGGGATGGATGGAGGGATGGATGTTTAGAGGAGCAGGGAGCAAGCCCTGAAGATTCCTTTCTGCTACCCAAGGCATGATTCACAGCCCACATGCTGCTGCTCCAAGGAAGCAGAGAGAACACCACAATCTTCCTGTTATGGGAAAACCCCAATTTCAACATGCAAACAAGGAGCTGAGGTTGTGGTGCCGCATCCCTGGGACCTGGGAGCCTCCATCCCAGCGTGGCTCCCCACCTCCAGCCTCAGGCAGGCTCACCTAACCCAGTTCCCCTGAGCCAGGGCTGGTGGGAGGGATGGAGCGTACCCTGCTCACATCCAGGTCATTGGAAAATCCCCTTGGCTGGGTCAGAAGCGGCACATGGACATCACATACCTCAGACTGCTGAGCCAGGCCTCTCCCCTCCTCCGCAATGGCACCTCCAGCCTTCTTTTTCTTCTCCTTCTACCGATTTGCCTTGTATTTGTGAGCTGTTTTAGGGAATTTCACTCTTCCAGCCAGGAAGGGCAAGCCCAAGTGTTTGTTTTGATGCCCATCAAAGGAAAACATCTGCCTGGCAAACATAGCAAAGCCATTCATCACCTTCAGACACCTTTCTTCCCACGCAGCAATTTTCAGTGCCTGGAAAGGAAAAGAAAATAACACTAAATGAGTGAGGCTCTCGGCTGTGCCTGCTGCAGCATCCCTGGATGGAGCTGCAGGACCTTCTCCAGCCCAGTGTGGGACAGAACATCCCCCAGCTGACTGCTTAGATGTACAAGCTGTCCTTTCCCATCCCTCTGTTACTGGGACACCAACGTTGGGACTGACCCCAGTTCCCTCAGCAGGGCTTTTATTGTGGAAACCATCAGGAAAGAGGGCTGGGAATGAGGTGGTGCTGGGATAAACCAAGCTGCCAGTTCAGGGATGGCTTTACCGTGAAGGAGAGGGAGAGGGAGAGGGAGAAGGGAGAGGGAGAGGGGAGGAATGGCTGTCGCCCTGATTTTTTCAGCCTTCTCTTCTGTTTCACAGTTTCATGTTTTGGGTTCTTTCTCACACTCTGGTCTGTAAACACTGGCAATGTTATTGTATAGTTTCACGGTAGTTTATGTTCTTTGTCTTAGAGCTATGGACAGCTGATGGACACTTGTCTTGACCAATCGGATGGGGAGAGGTGTCAGCCTTCTCCCCCGATCCCTGGCCTTTGTAGATATACTATATATGGAGTCAGACTTTCAAATGGAGTAGAGTTTTAGTTCATGCCTTCTGCTCAAAGTGTGAGTGTGTGTTTGTGTGTGTGTGACAAATTGCATCAGAATGGCTGCTCGGGGCATAGGGCTGAAACAACCCCCTGCCTTGCTCTTCCCCATCCCAACCCCACGTCCTCATCATCTTACAGCTCATGGAAACCTGTTAGAGGGAGGTTTACTCCTGGCTGACCCTCCCTCAGGGATATCTGTTGCCATCTGATCCACAGCAGCTGGATCAGCCCTTCCCACAGGGAACCACAGCTTGGCCCCAGTTCAGCATCTGCCCCTGGGCTGGGGACTCCCCAGCCCCAGTCAGCAGCCGGCCTTGATGCCACCAAAGTTCCTGGGGACTTCCCAGGGCTTCCCAGCCTTTGGAAGGGCTCACATTGCATCAGCCAGGCCTGGAGGAGATGCTCAGTGACACCCAGGGATCTCTTCCTCCTTCTCCCGGCTTTCAAAGCTTTTCCTGCTTTGCATGTTCTCCAGAAGGACGCCAGATCTCCCTGGGGCACTCTTGGTGCCACTTGGATGGGGACCTCCTTGGATGAGACACTAAGAAAACACAAATCCACAAGTTTTTTGTCCTCAGGCAGGTAATTAGTGGCCTGGGCTTTGCCTATGCCAAGCCAGTGGCTCTGCAAGACATGGCAGGTCCTGGGTTTTCCAAGCTTTTCATCAGCTGGCCAGTGGCATACATAAATCCCAGCCCAGGAAAATCCTGAATTTTCGCTGTTCTCCACAGTCCCCAAACCCCGCACTTTCCCACCAAAGCTCAGCACCAGGAGAAGAACTATGCTCAGTGCAGGGTCCCATCTGCTCTCCAGAAGGTGATTCCCAGCTCACAAGTTCAGCTTGGGCCTTCTAGCCCCAGCAGGACTTTTCAGCCCCAAGCAATGATGAATTTTAGGAGAATGCTCCATTACTCAGCCTGGGTAATCCCATCACCACAACCTGACACATTTTTTCCCCAACACCCTGCAGCAAGAGGGAAAAATTCCCCATTGCCTTTGGTCCGCCCATCCCACCACCCCAGGCCAGCACCAGCCTGGAGGCTTCCTGGCTTCTGACCTCCGTGCTGCTCCAAACATCTCATGGGGCTCCGTGGATGGCCTGGGGCTGGGTTGCTGTGTCCTGCTGGATTTGACTCTGAGGGACTGGGGATGGACTGGGGAGGCAGCACAGGATGCCCTTCTAGGCTTGGAGACACCATCACGGCCTGGGATGGTTGTAAGTTGTGCCTTCCCTAAAATCCCCATCACATCCTCACAAAAACCTCTGGGCAGCACATGGAGAAGTCCTTCTCCATGACAGCAGTTCACAAGTCCAGGAGGAAAAAGAAATTCCAGAGGCTAAATCAATAAACTTCTCCCAAATGTGTTTTTAATTATCAGTGTTGCTGCAGACTTCAAAGGGAGGAAGGAGAGAAGAAGAGGTGAGTGGGGAGGAGGAGGAGAAGCAGAGGCTCTGATTTATCTCTTAGCAATGTGTATTCATCTGCATCCAGCAAAGATTGAGAAATGAATTGATTTTGAAAAAAACAGATGTTAACAGATTTGCAACCCAAAACCCCATGGAAAAAAAGCCCCAATTGCTCACATTCCTGCCCTGATGCCCATCAGCTCCTCCCCAACACACGTGGCCACTGCCCACATCATTTCCAGGAGAGCCGCAGGAGCTGGGAGGTGTTTTGGGACCAACCCGCCTGTTTTGGAAATACCTCCCTCAATTCAATGCCAGTGCCAGCTCATCTTGGGTATGATCAAAACTTGATCTTGGGCTTCCCTATCGCCCCTGAGACTGCTCCTCCCAAGGTCATCCCACTGATCCATCTGGGTGGGTGCTGCTTATCGGCCGAGCCAGGAGCCAGGAGCGCAGCTTCCCTTCTCCCCTCCAGGGATGGATGCCAGGCTGAGATAAGGATCCACTGCCTCCAGGGAGGGGGAGGGAAAGAGGTTCTCCCATCCAAGCAGGAGGTGGAGGGGATCGTCTTCCATCAGGACACCCGCTGGGCCAAAGAGCCCCAGGGCGCCTCGTGCCCATCGTCTGGGCATGCCTGGAACGGGAAAATTAACATAAACCGAGATAAAAAACAAGAGAAAATTAGCATAAAATGTAAATACAGCCAAGAGAGGAGGGTGAGAGAAGCTGTTGCACATCTCCAGGTGTTTCTAAAACTTCTCTCCAGAGCCATGGTAGGAGAAAGCTGATTTTCCTCCAAAATTTTGTGGAGGCTGAGCCAGCCGAGAACCAAGACCAGGGGGAGAACCAAAGCCAGACCCGGTGCGTCCTGCATCTCATCCTCTGCTGGGCCTGGCAGAATGCTCGGGAGAGGGAGAGCCTCAAATGCTGGCCCAGAGCTGTCCCATCTGCTGGTGTCCACGAGGGAAGAGGCACGGTGGGAGCTCAGCTGGAGCATCCCACCGGCACGCCTGGGTGCCACGGGAGCCCGCTGGCTCCGGGGGAATGGGAAGGGGTTTTGGGGAGCAGCCCGGGCCAAAGCACAGCCCCATGCCCGGCATGGCCAGGCCGGGACGCGGCTGGCCGGGATTTGCAGCAGCTGAGTGAGCCAGCAAAGCAAACAGGAGCAAAGAGCTCCCGAGTCACATAAACAAACAACCAATTAAGAGATGAAATAAATCTCCCAGGTACATAACCTTTCTTTTTAAACACTTTAGGCCTGGAAATGTTGCAGCGCAGCTGACCCAGCTTCGCCTGTGATCTCCCTGCCGAGCTCCCGCGGGATGAAAAGGTCTGGGTTTCGGGGAGTGACTTTTCTTCGGCCTTTCCCCCACCTAATTATATTATCCTTTCTTTCTTGTGTTGGTTTAAGTCACAGGGAAAGCCCCCAGATGTTTTTCTTCTGCATCCCTTCCTCCCCATCCCTGGAACAGGACTGACTGCATTGACCTGTTAATTATGGAATTTAAGGCCAGCATAGAGCAAACGGGGGCAAATTGACCCAGCAGCATTACAGGAGCAGAGGGTAGAGAAAAACCAGGCTTTAAAAGGAAGGCAGACATCCCTGGGAGAATTCTGGGGGAGAATGAGCGTGCTTCTTCCACAGCAGGACAAGGCACAGAGGCTTAAGTGGGTTAAACCCAATGGGTGTGTGGTGGTGGTGTTAATTTTACTGGGGTTTCTGTCCCCTCCAGCTCAGGGGACCCACACCCAGCTCCCTCCTTTGAGCATCCAATACCCCACGAGCTGCCAGACGCCCTGCCTGCTCCGGGGCTTCCCTGTGCAGTCACTGCTGATTCAGGACAGCGAGGGACTCACCCCGCTGGCTTCAGCACAGCCTCTAATCCCAGGCTTAACTTTAAACCCAGGTTTGGGGTCCCGCAGAGGACAGTAGTCACACAGCCCAGCCGAGGTCACCACCAAGTTACGCTGACTCTTTCCAGGGATGGAGTGGGGAGGTGCACTGTTTAAATTAATGCTATTAAATTGCTTAAATCCACGCACCTGCAGAATTTTGTTACTCAAAACTAAGCGTGGAGGCTGCAGGGATAAGGACCACTTAGAGGAGACATCACTAATTATTTTTGGAGAAAGAAAAGTCTTGCTTAACACCAGACTAGGCGTCCTTTCAACCGCTGCTGATGATGTTTCATGTTAAAAAGGCTTTTACTGAGGTGCTTGATGTACCCAAACACCCCACTCTGCCCCACCACCAGGTGTGCAGTCCTGCAGAAAATATTTGGGAGGACAAGGACCATATATTTGTGAGTCTGCTTAAAAAACTAAAAAACCTCCTTATTTGGAGGCCAAACATGCAGATACAGCCCATGTGCCATGGGATGGAGAGGGATGATGCAGCTTGGATATGTCTGCATCCCTGACAGGGAACGGTCCCCAAAACTCAAAACCCCACCATGCAGGGGTGCTGGGTGATCCCACCATACAGGGATGCTGGGTGATCCCCCCAAACCCCACCGTGCAGGGATGCTGGGTGATCCCCCCAAACCCCACCATGCAGGGGTGCTGGGTGATCCCACCATACAGGGGTGCTGGGTGATCCCCCCAAGCCCCACCGTACAGGGATGCTGGGTGATCCCCCCAAACCCCACCATGCAGGGATGCTGGGTGATCCCCCCAAACCCCACCGTGCAGGGATGCTGGGTGATCCCCCCAAACCCCACCGTGCAGGGATGCTCAGCAGTCCCCAAACTCCAAACTCTGACGGCACATGTGGCACCCACCTCCAGTGACACCAACGCCACCCACCCGTGGAATTTATGAGCAAAGACAGGAACGGGGTTAAAAATAGCCCGAAGCCAAGAAAACCTGTCCAGACAAGGAAGTGAGAGCCCCAAAGATAGTGCTCCCACTCTTCCACATCTGAGCTTTCAGTAATCACAGCTGCTTTCACTTCCCCTTAGCCCTCTGCCTGTTCCTCCGCCACGGGGTTTTGGTTCCTCTCTGCTCCCCTATCACCTTCCCCTTTTCGAGGCCAAGCCTTCAAAGCACTTCAGCTTTTATTTCCCTGGGGTGCTGCCAGTCTCCGTGTCCCGGCTCTGGCACACCAGTGCCCTCTGAGGAGCTGGGGAGGTGACGGGGATGTGAGGTGACGTCCCTTCCCTGCAGTGATCCAGCTGGGATGGGTGCTCTGGGAGAGGATGTGTGCCGGGTCAGAAGGGGGAGAGAAGGGTGAGGAGTAAGAAGCAGAGCAGCTGGAGCTCTCTTTCCCCATGGCTTTTCCCACATATTTGACTTCCAGCAAAGCCCCAGCAGACCAAACAATTTAACAATGATTATTTTTAGAGAGGTGGTGCTGAAGGGACGCGCTGGGCTTTGTTCTGCTCTGGCAGCGGGAGTGCCGGTGCGTGCAAGCGCTGACGGAGGGTCAATATTGACTTTCTGCTGAAGGAACTGGCAGGGTTCACGGACTGCAGGTATTTGGGTGCTCCAGCTGCACCCTGCCAGCATCTCAGCAGCTTTTTCCTGGCACCAAGAGCGATTTCCTCTCGATGAAAAATGCTGCTGTAAATAACATCCACCCCGAGCATCTCAGGGCAGACTCACCCCGAGGATATGCAGGATGCAGACTCCCTGGGAATGCTGCAAGAGCAGGAGCTCCCCACCCTCAGGAAGGATATTCTGGATGGGAACGAGGGGCAGAGGTCTGCCTGTGCCTTGGCACATGCCAGAGCTGAAATTCTTCCTGATAATGGCCGTGTTCTCTCATCGCAGCCAAATTCTGCTGCCTTTACAGAGGGGCTGTGTTTGCCAGGAGGGCAAACATGATTTGTTTGCACAGGGGGCAGCGGGAATTAGGTCGGGGCTTTCCCTGCCACGCTCTTTCCCACCGGTGAAGGAAATCTCGGCACGGCATTGGCTTCCCAAGCCACGTGCCCAGCAGGCACACGGTGCGGCCCAGCAGAGCAGGGGGACGAAGGGACCATGCTTCCCTCGCCTGCCACTCACACAGGAGCTTGCTTTGGGATGGCTGGCATGGCTCTGGCACGGCCCCCAGACCCCACGCCGGTTCCTGATCCTCGGGAAGCAGAGCAGTGGTCAGGAGGGAGGCTGGAGCCTCGGGAGCACAGTCAGCCCTGTGCAAACACAACAGCTCGGGCCGCCAATTATCACCAATTAGGAAGTTTGGCTGACCTGTGTCCGTGGTGTTTATCTGAAGCCATCCCCTGGCCTCAGAGCTGCAGTGTATTTTGGGGACAAGAGCCCCTGACACAAGGATGGAAGGCTTTCAGCTATTTTTTCAGGCACATGTTCTCATCTTGTCCCTTTTTATGCCTGATCCCCTCTCCCAGGGCTTTTGCCAGCCGAGGCTGGGCTCTCTACCAGCCACATTCCTTCAGGCTGACGTGGCTTTTCTTTCCTCCCTCATCCTTATCATGCTGAAGTTCATGAACTGTTTCTCCAAAACCATAAACCACCCAAGCACCCTGTGGAAATCAAGAGAGAACAGAGTCAGGCCCGGGGGCTCAAGGTGCTCTTGGGGGTACGGCTGTCCTGGGGAAAGGCTCTTCCAGCCATCCAAAATCCCTTTTATAAAGCTTTTATCGCTGTGCTGCCCCTCCTCCAGCGTGTTTTGGCACTGCCTCTCCTGGCACTCTTGCCCAGCGCTGGAAGAAGGATGTGGGGGGATTTTCTGGATACTCCTGTGGGACCAGGGGGACAAAGGGCTCCTGGGGTGCTCTCCCCCCACAGCTGGCAGTGGCCAACAGTGACTTGCCCAGGGTTGAATGCCATGGCACAGGGGACTGGGAGCACACCAGACACTCCTCGATTTCAGACTGAGGGGTCTTTGCAATCCCATCAGCTGGAGCCTGATTTTAAGCCTGATTTTAGGAGTCTCCACACAGAGCCCATTTCCCTTTAGGATCCTAGGAGCCTGTGGTCAAGAGTATATTCATTTTAGCATTACTGTGATGACTAAAGTGACCTTTATTCCTCATCTCCCTGGACAGCACAAAGGTTTTTTGGTCATTCCAGTCCCTGTATCCCGTTTTCCCCAGAGAGTCAGTACAACACCAAAGCCAGCACTCCCAGAGAAAAAACCCATCTCCATCTAAAGGACAACATGAGATCCCATGAATAAAACCTCATACAGGGTAAGACCTAGCAGGGAACTGTCCCGTCGGATTATTTCAGTCCCCTGTGCATCTCTGAGCATCCCAGCTCCAGGGAATTCATGCTCTCATTAAGCTCAATTACTCCTGGAAACAATTTTTCAAGCACCCACTGAGGCAGGTGGCCAGGGAAAAACCCTGCACCTGCAAGTTTTAATTGGGAGGTTGCCCCACCAAAGCCAAGCTATGGGTGTTGCTGGTGCCAAGGAGTCTGTGCAGGGCCCGGCTGGGTCTTTTGGCACCTGCCTTATCACCAGTCAGGGTCATGCAGCTGCTTCCCAGCGTCTCCCAAGTCATGAGGGCTGGCCAGAAAGAAAAAAAATGAGCACATGGAAAGCAAAACATGAGGGCACAGGTTGGAACCGCCTCTGTCCCTTTGGATCATCTCCCTTTTCCACTGTCACTGCAATCTTACAGGAGAAAGGTTCATGTCTCATGGTGTTGTTTTGAACCCTGCCAGAGCATGGAAAGGAAAAAAACTACCAACACCCCCTGTCGTCACCTGCCACCCCAATCTGTCACCCCGTGGCAACCCCTGGCCTCCCCCAGTGCCCAGCAGGGCTGTGGTCGGGGACAAACCCACTTCCTGCCACCTCATGTGCTGTGGGGATCCGGAGTGGGTGGCATCCCTGTGCCCGCGGGGGGCAGCTGCCAAATCCGGAGCCCTGGGGTGCAAAGCCGCTGCCCCAGGTGCATCACGGAGGCACTGCTGCTCAAAGTCTTATATGGGGAGGTGTTGCTACTTTTTTCAGATGTTTTTTTCCTGCTGCAGGCTCCCAAGATGGAGGAGTGGATGGACAGGCACGTGAGATGATGTAATTCCCATCCCAAGTCAAGCTGGGGAGTCAACTGCTGCTCAAAGCCAGACCAAAACAGCACCATGGCATCTCCCTCCTCCTGCAGTGCTCCCCGAATCCAAGCAGCAAAGGGATCCCATCAAGCCTGGGATGAGGGGGAAGCAGCCAGAGCCAGGGATGCTGAGAGGCACGTCCAAGCCCAGGAAAGGAGGTGGGCTGCTGCCTTCACTCAGCTTTTGTCCTGGCTCTTTATCACTCCCAAGCCATGCTGGGAGAAAGAGTTTTAAGCAGGATGAATGAAATTGCAACGCAGCAGGATTCATGGGAGTGCTGCCTCAGTCATACCGAACTTTCATGGGAAAGTGAAACAAAAAAATCAGCGTGTGGCTCATAAAGAAGAGCTGAAGGAAAAGAAAAAGCTCATGGGAAGTGTCTGGGACCTGCCCTGTGAACCCGGGTCACACACAGAGCTGTGAGGAATGGAGGTGGAAGCCTGAATGCCCTGAGGGATCCATCGCTCAGCACCTCTTGGTGACCTCACTGGCAAAGGAGAGCCTGGCAGTGCCTATTTCCCAAGCTGGCACAGTGCCCTGGTTTGGAACCAGGTCCTTCATCACCGCCCCAAGCCTCGTCCTAGAAAAACTCTGTCCCAAAGTGACCTCCTCAAGCAGACAGGGCTTCCCCCAGTCCTATTCCTGCTCCTTTTCCACAGGGAGCAGCTCCCTGCGGGCTGCACCTCCCCTGTACCAGGCTGGAAGCTGCTCCTGCTTCCCAAAAGGAATGTAACTGTTTCTTCTACTTGCCCTGAAGGAAGGGTGGTTTGGCCACAGGTTTATCCCAGCCTGGAATGCTATCATACCTGCTGCCAATGAAAAAAATCACAGCAGTTGCACAGAGGATCACTTGTCAACATTTCTGGAGCAGCTCAAAGCAGAAAAGCAGGCTTGGAAGAGAGGAAGGCTCTTATCAGGGCCGTGGGATTTTGTCCTGGGATTGAGGAATCTCTGTGGGATTTTCTGTGCTGCCAAGTCAGGGAGCAGAAGGAGGGATAAACAACTCCAGGCACAGGAGATAGCCACGAGAGAGCCCCAAGGACAAATGCCAGTTGTAGCAGCCAAAACACACATTTCCCTGTGAGCAGCAGAAACACCATTCACAATCAAAACTCACAGAAGTCAGAAATATCTCTGCTACTGTCAGTGAGCTTAAGGGACACGAGCAAATGACGCAGGTCACTCCATAAATCCTGGCAAAATGCAGAAGTCGCAGCCACAACAGCACTTCAGCCCTCTCTGTGAGCCACAAGCTCTGCTCACGCCAGGATCCTTCTCAGAAATTGTGACTCCCTGGATCTCTGTCAGTGGCAGAGCCAAAACAGGGAAGTTCAGAGGTTTTATTTGTGTGGGATGGGTAAGTCAAGCAAACTTAACCTAGTGACCTCTTCCCTTATGCACAGCGGGCTGGAGTTTTCCCCCACAGGAAGGATGCACATGCTGTACCCAAGGACTCAAATTTGTTTGGGTTTAGTCAAAAATGAACTCTGCAGGTCAGCACTGCTCTGCTAGAGCAGCGCGTTCCACAGCTCCCATTCCCCTCAGGAACAAGGTTGTGTTCCCGAGGAAAGGCTGGACTGGGGAGCCCTGCCTGGTCTGGCCTACAGGGGCACAGGACTTCCCAGTTTATTCATGGCAGGCACTGAATTTTCAAACTGAAAAAGTCATCAGAGATGAAGTTTGACTTTATTCCCATGAGAAACACCTGCCCTTGGCTTTCCCTGAGGGCCTGGCCTGCTTGTTTCCTGACTAGGCAGGAGGCACTCTGGAATGAGGTTGATACCTGCATCCCTCTCCAGACAACAGCTACAAAAGAGCAAAGGGACCGGAGAGGTCCTTTCAGTCAATTTTTCTCCATAACTGATAAAAAACCATAAGCAGACAACAACTTAGCAAATATACTGGCTGGGGAACACCTCCCAAAGCAGTTACAAGAAACAACTCATCAGGAGAAGGATTAAAAACTCTTTTTTATTAAGTTCCCAGAGGGAAAATGCTTTTTGGACAGTGACTCCTGCTGGGAACATGCAGCCAGCACAGCTACGATCAGGCTTTGTAGAGCAGGAATGGTCCAGGAGACACTTGCTAGAAGGGGCTGCAATTACCCTGCACCAGAATTTGCAGTGCCTTTTCCTCTCTAGAACCACTGGAGCTCAAACCCCTTCTGCAGCCTGCCCAGGACAGAGCAGGTGTAAAGCACTGGGGGCTGCGCAGCCTTGGGAAGGAACGTTACTCCCATGATACCACAGGGTTTTCCACACTAAAAGCAGCACATTCTTGGCTCTGGTTTTTGAAAGTCTGTGGTGAGGTACCACACTTCAGTTTGGCACCAGCTGAAAGACAACCGTTGGCTCCTTCTGTTGAAGAGCAGCTAAAGGTATGCATGCCATGGGTACCAGGGCAGCTTCCTGCTGGCTTTATCTCTGAACCATCGGGAAGGCACAAAACCACCATTTACATGCCAAAACATCAGCTCTGCCTGGGCACATCTCGCTCTTCAAGGATCCTTTTAACTCTTTCCACGATGGTCCACACTTCTGCCATGGCACCTCGGCCTGCAGGGTGAGAGCAAAACCACATTGTGAGATCCAGGGTGGGGACAAGCTAAAAAAAATACATGGAACAAAATTCCCTATCTCACCTCCTTTCCCCAGGGTATATTTCAAATCAAAATTATGTGTTTTCCGTATCTTTCTGAAATGGTCTTTGCCTATACAAAAGACTTGACAAATCCATAGCATTTCCATGATTCTGCCTGAGAGAAAGGACCTCCATTAGAGAAAGGTGGTGTGGATTCCCACCAGCCTGAGTCTTGGGAGCAACTCTTGGAGAAGGCTGAGTGCTGGACAGAACAAAATGGAAAGGCTTTTCCTTTGGGCCTGGTTATCTGCCAGATGAACACCTAATCTATGCTGCGCTGCTGCTTCCCTTTGAAACAGTTTTCGACTCAGGTTCAGAATTTTAAATCCTGAGATGATTAAATCACCTTGTCTAACCTTGTGTGCTGAACTCAGCACAGGGAGCTTAGGCTATACACTGTTCTCATTTGCCTAGAGCTGAGGAAAGATGCTTCTCCCACAGGTATTTGTCTCTTTTGGAAGACTGAAAAGGAGTCTCTCTTGATATTTTTTCCTGCTGGCTAATTGATCTCATAATTTACTGCTCAGCAGAAATTAGTTCTCTCTCAGAGGTGTTGTTTTCCTCTTTTTTAGACCTGTAAATCCCTGGAGGTCTGGAGCAGCCTGTGGACAAGCTGCAGGCACATTTGGACCTTTCTGCTCTCCTGTCTTGGGTTTGTGAAAAACGAAGTTCACTTTCTTAGTAAAATTTATTAAAAAATAATTTAATGAAAAATAAGCCAATTAGGAGACAGAAAGCAAAGGAATCTCAGTCGGGTGACTTGGCATTCCACCAAGAGCACACCTTCCCCTTTCAGAACACTCCTTTAAAAGGATCAGCATGTTACATATTCAAAAGACCCTAATGCATTATTCAAACATTCCTCTGAGTTCAGATGTCCTCCTAGTTTCAACCCTCCCAACCTGCCCCTATTTCACCAATTTAGTATTTTATTACTCCTTGTAGATAAATTTCTTGGTGGGTGCCTCCTAGTCATCTCATGTCCCATTTTCTGATAACAGAGGATCGATAAATTCTTCCTTTGGAGCCTTGGGGGTCTGTCCTTGTTATCTTCATCCAGATAATCCAGGAATGTGGGGAATTTCCTGATTATCTTTTCTTATTCTTCTGGGTTAGTTACAAAAAGCATCTTACATCACATAGTTTTTATTTTAATATTATGCTACAACCTAAATATATATATATATATTCATCACACTACTTATTTCTGTGTCATTAATAGCAGAAATAAAAGAAAATATATTAATACAGTAAACCCTTCCAACATTAAACATATAGCATTCGTTTTAATATTTGCAAAAAGTCAACTTTATAATATGCATTTATAACAGGTTCCATGTAAGATGTATTCTATTCTCATCTGTTGAAACTGGTTGGGAAGGTGTTGTTTTTTTTTTTTCTTTTATCTCTTCTATGGCTCCAGGGGCAGGGAGGGGGCAGGTGTGTTCTGTCAGTGTTTCCTCTTTTTTGTTCACTTCCTTTTTAGTACTACTACATTTTTAATATTCCTAGTAAAGAATTGTTATTCCTATTCCCATATCTTTGCCTGAAAGCCCCCTAATTTCAAAATTATAATAATTCAGAGGGAGGGGCTTTACATTCTCCATTCCAAGAGAAGCTCTAGCTTTTCCCTGGCAGACACATTTCCAAACTAAGGTATCTCCTAAACTCAGGAAGAAGAGCTGCACCTGACAAGAGACACTCCTCCTGCATGATTTAGCAGAGCTACATCCTTCCAGAACACGTCCAAGGCCTGCCCTCTTCCTCCACCACCCACCACTCCAACGCCTCTGGCAATTCACAGCTGGATTTTTAGGTTTAGCAAAGCAAACTCTTACAGCACAGCTCATACCTGCAGGTGGAAATCTTACCAGTGTGCCAGGCTCTAGAAATCCAGCCAAGGATGATGGGGGTAATGCCAGTATGAAAACTATCCAATCAAGAAACTCAGTTTGGTATTCTAATTCTTTCAGCTGGACTTTCTGTCTAAACCCACCCTTTACTAAGGGAGAAAAATTCCAGGTAAAACTGGGGGGCAGTGAAGATCTGGTGCATTTCAGGTGAGACCCAACCACATGGGGTGAGGAAGAGAAACCTCCTAGAGCAAAACAAACCACAATGTCAACAGACAAAACTGGTGCAAACCGAATCTCTCCTGCACCACATGTGTGAGCTTCGCTATGTGCTGCTTGCGTGGAAACCAGGGAAACCCCTGCATGGATGGAAGCCACAAAGCCAAAGCGAGTGGGGAAGAGGCTGTGGGGTGAAAGGCCTGAGAAAAGGGGAAGGAGTGAAAAAAACTCAGTTGTGGAGACTAGTTTGGGTCTTCAGAGAGGTGGAATCCATTAGTGCCCTGCCATAATCTCCCTACAAGCTGCCAGGAAAAGTCCTGGTGTTTGCCTTCAGGAAGACCTTGTTGGGAACTGACTCAGGAGCACAAATGGAGTCCAGTCAGATGTGGCTGCTCCTGCCATCCCTGCATCCCTCTCCGCCAAGCTCCTTCAGGAGTTTGCTCTCACAGATGAGACAGCTGAGCTGGACATGAAGAAATTTGATGTAATCATGTCTAAAATCCCAGTGGAAGGCTAATAGTCCAGGATATTTCTACTGACGTCTGAGTTACTTGACTACACTTACCTAATTGTAAATATTTATTAGTTTTCAGTTCCAAAAGTATAAATCTCTAGAGGCATTGCACCTACCTAAGGATTCCAAAACTAAACCAGGCCTAGAATTTAACCACGAGGGACATTTTAACACCCTGTCTTTGTCACAGACTGTTTATTGGACTGACAGGGTGGTTAAAATCCTGCTGGAGTTGGGGCTGTTACACACAAGTAGGTGCATAGGACTGTGCAGGCTGTGGCTGGAACTGGGGGACATTTTACAGAGATTTGCCCAATGAAATGTTCATAAAAAAGCAAATCCATTCATCCAAATGGTTTGTATCAAAACCCTTCCCAAAAGTCAAAATACCTCTGTCGTTGTTCGACACACAGACACACACTCACTTTAGTGAGAAGGCATAAACTGTTTATTACAAGATTTGATTCCACTTTTATAGTATTTCTACAAAGGCCAGGGATTGGGGGAGAAGGTTGACACCTCTCCCCATCCCGTTGGTCAGGACAACTGTCCATCAGCTGTCCATAGCTCTAAGACAAAGAATGTAAACTACTTTGACTAACGAAAACATTGCTTCTATTTATAACACCCGTGTGTGAGAAACTACCTAAGCACTATGAACTGTAAGACACAAAGGGAAGGGTGAACAATCAACGTGACATACCTCAATTTAAAGCAGCTACTCGAACTCAAATGAGTCCATTATTTCTTAGCACTGCAAGCTAAATGTATTGAATCTGAACTTCCTCCACACCCCTCTTTCACTTCACAGAACTCTGGTGTTAAAACCCCAAATCAAAACTTGTTTGGGAAGCTAAAAATTAACCCAGGCAACAACAACAACAAATGTTAATTGTGTGTCCAGCTACACTCCCAGCCACATCTGCAAAGGGCTTTTCTCACTGTCTCCTCTCAGGAACAAGATTTAATCCCAGTGATGGAGCTGATGAACTGAGGCACAATGAAAACAGCCCCCAGTCCCAGCAGAGGGCAAAGTTAGGACACCCAAATCCCAGGCTGATAACCCTCGCCACAGAACCTTCCTTCTCTTTGATCTCCTCTCTTCCCAAATGAGCATTTCTGTTCAGTATCAGGCTCAGCTGGAAGCTCTTAAGGCTACTTAAAAATTAATGACCAGGGATAACACAGGGCAAAGCTCCAGCTTGTTTGTACAAACCATGGCAGTTCAACATCTCTGTGGCCACACAGCAAAAGGCAGCACATCCCTCCAGGACAAGGGAGGGAAATGGACTCACCTTCATCTCCACACACGAGTTTCTTCACCACACAGGGGATCTCCGTGTAGCCAAAGCCCCTCAGCTGCTCCACCTGCCGAGCCGTGATGGGATGCTCCCACATGGCCGTGTTCATGGCTGGGCAGAAGAGCAGGGGCTTGCTCAGGTCCCATGCACGGATGACACAAGTCTGTGGGAGAAGCCAAGGGAGGGCTTGGATTTCCTCACTCCTTCCCATCCCTTTCCAGCACCTTTCCAGCCTGGCTGTCGTTTTGTCAGCACAGCTGGACTAACCCATGGGCTGAGACTAATTTGTAGCACATTCCAGCCAAGCTCATCTCTGACAGACAGGAAAGATGAGGGAGGCTACCCAGAGGACAAATCCCATCCTGCTCCAGCCAGCAGCCCAGGATGGAGCAAACCAAGCTGGAACAGGATGTGTACAGACTGTGTGGGAGACAGAGAAGCTGAGAGGTGGCCACAGATCATATCAGCTCCAGGGAAAACCCCGGGGCAACACTTCAGATAAGCCAGCTGCTAAGCTGAGCACTGAAAGCTGGCAATGAGTCTTTCTGACGTGATATGCCAGCTGGATCCATAACTCCCCACGAAGGAAGCCCTGCTGCCTCCAGGATACAACAGAGGAGAACACAAGCACATCTGGGCTGCTGCAGGACATGCTGGCAGGTTACAAAGCATCTGGCAGCTCCTGTGTGCTACAGGCAATCAAATCTGACTCCTCAGCACTTCCAGATAACCCTGGGTCACCTCATCCCCTTGGAAAGATAAATGCTGGTTGTTCTTAGTGCAATGTCCATCAGATTCCCCAGGCCTTGCAGCATTTCAAACACAGGAGCTTCCAAGGGAGCAGCTCAGAGCAGAGTCCTTACAGGAACCCTGCCATCCTTTTTTATACCCTGTGACTTGAACCTCTCCTAGCACAAGGAAATCTGATGGAATCTGTTCTGAACGGCCAACCAGCACCTCCAGCACTCACTTTTCGTTCTTGGAGCTGCCTCTTCCCTTCACAAGGCTCTGAAAGAATGGCAGGAGCATGTGAAGCCTCACATCGCTGACATCCTTCCTGAACTCTTCCCTCTGCTAAACCAGCACACCCACAAGGGGCCCAGAAGGACAAAACATTGCCTGTCCCTCCTACCGCTCTTTCTGGCTTCTCTCAGATCCCCAGGGATCTGCTCTGGGTGGATTTTTTTCATTTATATGCACTTCTTACCCAAAAGGCTGTAGGTCAAGCAGATCTGCAGCTTCCTGACATCTTTTGTGTGGTTAATGCCTGGCCACAAAACATTCAACCCTGCTGAAGGTCCCCAGTACCCAAAAACGAAGCACACTCCCTTTTAATACACTTTCTGATTAGGCTGATGAGCCTCAAGAGCACTTTAAATACCAAAAAACAAGCCTGAACAAGCAAAAGCCTCTGTAGTTGAGACTGGGAAGTAAGTGGGCATGAGCATGTTTGAAAGTCTGTGCTATGTTAGGTGAGGGAGGTGGTGAAGTAGCAGGAAGTAAACAGTTTTATCTGATCTCACAGGTGTCTTTCCCGATTGCATTGAAAAAAACGTAGAGGAACTCAAAAGCAAGTGAGCGTGTGTTTGTGCATATGAGTGACAGAGAGAGAGAATGGAGGAAATACCACCCTCCAGAAAAATCAAGGAGGACACAACACAGGGACAGGGAAATAAGAGACTGACAGAGCCGAGGAGTGGGAAGGGATGAGGTCAGGGAAGGAAAGAGAAGGAGCAGTGGAACCATGCTGGGGAAGTGACAGCCAGGCAGATGAAGGGGGAGCAGAAGGTGCAAATCGCACTGTGGCTGCAGAAGCACCGAGGTCAGGCAGTCCTGAGGCGTGGCTGCAGTGGCGGGCAGAGCCCGGGCACTCACCAGCAGGTTGTCACAGATGCCATTGGCCACCTTTGCCAGCGTGTTGGCGTCCAGAGGTGCCACCACCATGAGGTCAGCCCAGCGCCGGAGCTCAATGTGCAGCACAGGGTCGGAGCGGCCCTGCCACAGCTGCGGGGGAGACAAGGCAGGGAGCACCAGACCCACACACATCACACCCCAGCGGTCCCACCTCAGGAAACACAACTCCTTACGGAATTCCTATGGAATTACACTTACGGAATTTAAGGGATGGCGGCAGATCAGCGGATGGGGAATCCTTTCCCCATAAGACAGTTCACACATCTGACAACCACAGGTTTCAACTCGCAGCAAAGAGCTGTCCCCATCCACAGCATCCCTTAGCTTTGGAATTATTGCTAAGAGCTCCATCCTTCAGCCAGCTGAGCCTAACTGAACAAATCCCTTTTAATTACAATGCACAACCCTCCTCACACTCACAGCAGCAAAGGGAACCCTCCTAAGTACTGGAGGGAACAGAGTCCCATTGGCTTTCTCCACAATGGATGAGGTTTATCCAGTTTGGCACTTCCCTCCTCTCTCAGCTCTTCAAATCACAGAACTGTTTGGGTTGGGAGGAACCTTAAAGCTCACCTTGTCCCATGGGCAGGGACACCTTCCACTATCCCAGGTTGCTCCAAGGCCCAGCCAACCCCTGAACACTTCCAGGGATGGGGCAGCCACAGCTTCTCCTTGACACACTCACTCTTGAGTGAATATTTCTGTTTTCACTGAAGTCCTGAATTGCTCAAGAGAACCCTGGCTTTCAGAGCTCAGTTAACTGGGAAAGAGCCCTGGGGAGCAGCAAACAGCATCAGGTGCTTACTCCCCAGAGGACACTCAACCACAGGCCAGCACGGGCTGCACCAGGGCCATGAACTGCTCTTTCTCTGAGTCATGGGAAGCCACAACAAAAATGCAGCATCCGAAAAGCCGGGGCTTCCTGAACACCCTTCCCACCTCCTCCACTCACTTCTGTTCTTTCTGGTCGTTTTATTGTCAGTTTGAAGTATCTCACAAAGAGATGCTGAGCAGGCTGTCACAGTGAGCCCAGAGGAGGCCATCAAGCTGATCAGAGGGATGGAGCACCCCTCCCATGAGGAAAGGCTGAGAGAACTGGCAGTGTTCAGCCTGGAGAAGGCTTTGGGATGACCTAATTGTGTCCTTCCAGTGCCTGAAGGAGCCAGCAAGATGGAGGGAGGCTATTTACAAGGACCTGGAGCAAGAGGACAAGGGGAAATGGCTTCCAGCTGCCAGAGGGCAGGGTTACATGGGATACTGGAAGAAATTGTTCCCTGTGAGGGTGGTGAGGCCCTGGCACAGACTGCCCAGAGAAACTGTGCCTGCCCCATGCTTGGGAATGTTCCGGGCCAGGTTGGATGGGGCTTGGAGCAACCTGGGATAGTGGAAGGTGTCCCTGCCCATGGCAAGGGGTGGAACTGGATGAGCTTTGAGGTCCCTTCCAATCCAAACCATTCTGTGATTATTTCCCACCACAAGGGCTCTGTGCCTGCTCTCCAGTGTGTCAGCAGACCTCAAAGCCTGACCTGCTCCTCTTCTATCACCCCACTGAGGGTTCCCCAGAAATAACTGCCTGAGGCTGTAGCACCCTGGGACCAGTAGGTACCCACCAGCCAGAAAATTTCCTGGCTGTTGCCATTGGCATGTTTCTGTCCACTTAAAAGTAATGCTCATGTGTGAGCAGGAACAGGGGTAAGGAGAGAGCACCTTGTGCTCAGATCAGCACTGCAAAGCAGAAAGGAAATGTACAGAAAAACAGATCTTGATGGTTGTACAAAGAACCTCTTCCTACTCAAGGACTCTCAAAGAGTGTCAGTAAAACTGCAGTCAGGAGAAAAAGCCATTTCACAGGGAGCAGAGATGTTCACAGCCCCGACAGCTGAGCTGAGGAGACTGAAGCTGCTGCCTTCGTGACAAGTATGACTCATGACAAGCACCAAACATGCTCACCGTGGCTCTGCAGTGGCTGTCTTGACATTTCCTGACACTCCTCTCAGAGCAGCTGGGCCCAGGCAGGAGAGAGACCATTGCTATCCTCCCTGACTGCCGCAGGACAAAATCTTGCAATCCATCAGGGAAGCCTCTCTCTTCCTCCTCATTTATAGCACGCTCTTCAAAAGCCACATTCCAAACATTATTACTAGACCAAGGAATGAGTCTTAGCCTAGGTTTAAAGAAAGAACTAAGTGTGGTTTCTTGCAAGAAAACTTAGAGGAATGGTTCTATTTGCAGAACAACTCACCTGCCACTCCTCTTCATCACCATAGAGGGTTACAGGAATCTCCTGGGCATTGTAGAAATGTTTTGCTCTCTCAGTAGTGACCACCTTCACCTCGAGCTAAGCAGAAAGAAAAAGACCACTGGTCACACTTGAGGACAATTTTGAAGATTTTGTGGCTTCCCACAGAGCTTCTCCTATTCATGGCTGAAAGGCCACCACAGGCATCCACAGGAGCCAGAAACTCATTTCATGTCAAGCTAAAACAGGCAGGTCCTCATCTGCCAAGCAAAAGGGAAAACCTCTGTGCAGGTGTGTCCATAGCACAGGGTTTCTGTGCAGCAAACAGTGGCTTTCACAAAGAGAGACTGGTGAACACGTGAGGGTTCTCTCTGAAATCTCAGACAAACCTGCAAAGCCGCTGGCACCTTCATTTATTGGTGTCTACTGGGAAAAGCCTATCCCATCCTTCAGGTGTTTATCTGACACACACTTACAAAAGGTGCTAAGGTGAACCTCTCATTTCCTCCTGCAGAAATCTTCCCAAGTGGAAAAGGAGGCTTTTCTCTGTTTTCTACGTGTCCTGCAGCTCTGATGAGCGTTGCAAACACCTCCTGCCACAGGCAGTGAACCAGAGGTGTCCTCCACATACCAGGATGAGCCAGTGCCAGCTCTGCATGCCCTGACTGCCCGTGCAGGACATGGAGCTGAATTTCCAGCTGCAATTCCTCCCAAGCATGCTCCCTGAACCAGTCAACAGGCAGGCCAACACATGGATGGAGCTGGTAATGCGGAAGATGAACCTCAGACTGCTGATTACAGTGAAAAGTACCCATTTTCCACGGTATTGGCCACTGCCTGCTCCTTCCAGCAGCTCCCAGAACCCACTGCACAGTTGCTCTGACAGTGAGATGGGGAGAAATCAGCCCCACCAGCAGCTCCTTCCTGCTGAATAACTGTGCCTTGAGGCACTCACTGTGTGCACTCCTTGCTACAATCAACTGCTGCAAACCTCCAAGCTCCAAGAAGTTCTCTGCAACAGCAGCAGTGATGTGATAGAGCACATTAAACCAGCTCCCAACACCATTTATTCCACTGGGAATGAGGCTCCTTGCATCCTATGAGACTAGAATGACAGCTGTGAGCTGTGGAAAATCCCAGCCTTGGCATATTGTGGCCGCTGGTAATATTCCCCATTTTCTGAAGGAAAAGGGACAGGATAATAAAGCTGCACGACTCATTTTTGGTACTGTACATCTGTTTTTCTCAAAGCACCCCTGACTGGGAATCACAGGTGTTCATAATGTTTTTGAGTGTGAAGATCACACTCACAGGCATTAGCGAACTGTATTATTTCCATGCTAACCTCACCCCACAGGAAGCTGCTCGAGCCAAGCAGCAACACCCACAAAGGCGCCATCACCACTCCACTATGCCTCAGATGGGGTGTTAACCTCAGGCTGCAAGAAAATTTATTTATTTGAGGGGTTTAAAGGCCACTGTGCAGTTTGAAGGAGGATGGCTGCTCTCTGAAATGGTACCACTGAAAAAAAGGTTTATTTCTTCCAAGCATAAGCCCAGGACTAGGGAAGAGCTCTGGCTGTTGAGCACTGCATCCAACCATTCCAGCCAAAGGGACGTTCAAGGAGTCTGAGTGCTGGTGGCTGAAATCCCACCACCCTGCAAGAAAGTTGCTCTGTGAGTTAAATATTCTCCCTAACAAAGGTTTCCTGCTGGGGTGGGCTCCTGGTTCCCTCATTCTCAGTAACTCCTTCAAGTCCCTGGAACTACACTGGGAAGAGTTCAGTGTTCTCAGGATCACTTTAGCCTACGTAGTTTATTCTTTCTATTTACCCGGCACACCCTCTGTTTGCCTGTGGATATCTTCAACAGCAAAGGCAGTCTGGCCACGCTCAAACTCCCTCACTGGACACAGTTTAGATTAGTAAGAGGTCTTTGGCTTAAGCCAAATCTCCAAACAAACTTCACCACAAACCTGCTGTCCTGTCTTCAGACAACGCTGCTGGTCTCTGACAGAGGATTCTCCTGGTACAGCCCTTTCTGCTCGGGTAAGGAGGTGCACGTGGTTATTTTTCAATGGCTTTCTCAGTTCTGACAGCAAAATCTTTCCAGGTAGCCTGAGCACACGAGAATGAGCAGCTCCTCTGTTAAATGGCACCTACAAGCTGAGGCAGAGGCTGCCTTGCAGGGGCACAGTTAAGTGACAGGGTGTGATTTAAACCTGAAGTCCAGGTGACATCCTAGAGCTTCAAGAGCAAAACATTTTGCCCACCAAAAAGGCTGTCCTTGCCTTTCTTTATCCTAGGATCACAGACTAGTTTGGATTGGAAAGGAAATTAAAGGTGCTCCAGTTCTACCCCCTGCCATGGGCAGCGACACCTTCCACTGTCCCAGGGTGCTCCAAGCCCCCTCCAACGTGGCGAGTCAAGGACAAGTCAAGCAAAAGGCAGTGAGCTGTCACATCCCCTGGCATCCTCGAGGAGGTGTTGAAGTTTAATGAGCAGCAAAATCACTCTGCCAAGTCATTCACCACAGACCATTTCAGGCAAAACATTAATTTGAGCTAACCACTCTGGTTGCGAGGCTGTGACCACATCTCCTCTGATATCAAAGCCTTTCCTCTGCTCCTGCCCTGCCTGCTTCGTGAAGTTCTGCTCCAGCAGTAAAAAAAACTGATGCAACAGCCTGGTGCAGGACTCAACAAACTCCATGAGAAAGTTACACCGACTCAGCAGGCCTTGAAATCACAGTGGAAATGAGTAAATAACTTGGATTAACAAGCTTCTATAAACTCCTGGATGTCTCACTTTGGTTCTTTCTGCCCTAAAACCGGTGGCCACGAAGTCTGCACTGGATGTCACAGACCCCTGGGGCTGCACAAAGAGTTTGAGTCCAGCTGTCTGCAGCTTTTAATTATGAAACAAACATCCAGAGAGCAGCAAAGGGTTTAGGCCACGTTCCTACCAGGGCTCATTTGCATTCTGCCTGTCACCTGCACAGAAGGATATCCCAAGCTCCAGGAGCTAAGGAAAATGGACAACAGCCAAACTAATCCAAGAGAGAGAGGATTAGAAGATCTCTATCTCTGGCTCTGAGCTGCTCACCTCATTCCTTGATGTTTTTTCTTTGTCTTTCCTATTTCAGGCTAGGACCTTTGACCTCACTAATCACGTCAGGTCAAGTCATAAATTAACTGAGGCCTCACTTTGCCACACATGCCTCACCTCCAGCACCCTTTCCAGCTTGGATATCAACACCAACCACATAAATCAGCACCTCCTCTGCCTCTACTCAACGTGTACCCACAAGGTACAGCCTCCCAAGTCATCCCAAAGGATATTCATGCAGCAATCTAATCAATAAATCTGCAGGTTTCAGTGCACCCTCTTGCCCCTGCCACTTTTTTCTTTCACTGCTCCAAAATATTTCCTCCATGTCTAAAAAGCTAAAAGTTTTCTACATTTAACTTTATCCTATAGCAGAAGAGAGCACATTTCCCTCCCTGATGAGTCACCAGTGGCCTCTGCTGGGCACCTCTGTTACTCCAGACAAAAAAAAGTAAAAAAATACTACACAAATACATATAGCAGCTTGTGTTTTCCACTTCTGGTTTTACAAGGTCTGTTTTTCGTTTCTGGATCACATTTCGAAAAGCCACATCCCACCCACGGAAAACTGCAGTACCCTGGAGATTTCAAGTTTCAGAAGCATCACCCCTGTCTGCAACCACATCTGATAACTTGACTGACAAGGACAAACTCCAGAAAAAAAAAAACCCACTCAAAGCACAGACCTTTTCAAGTATGAAATGGTAAGGGAAAAAAAAAATCACCAAAAAAACCCCCACAAAAACAAAACAACCAAACCAAACCCCCTCAAAAAAAAACACACACACAAAAAAGAATTTTAAAAAACAGGTGGACTCCTCCTCACAGAAATTTTTGAACTAAAGGGCCTCTGAGGAGGAACTTGTCATTTCAGCAGAAGCCACGTGATCTCTCCTCACAACAAGGGTAACTCCAACTTTACAGAGCTCCACCAACAGCTTCACTCACCCCAGGGATTTTCAGCAATTCTGCAACGAGCAGGGGCAGCTTGAGGGCAGCCACGCTTCCAGTCACTCCCACCAGCACACGGAATTTTTCCTGTGCCACAGATGAGCTGTTTCCTGCAGGAATCCCTGGCTCTGGCAGGGAGATGGGCTCCATGCTGCAGTTCAGCTGCGCAGGCACAGGTAACGAAGACACTGGACTAACAGAGCCGCCAAGCACAGCTCCAACCCCACCACATTCCCCAGGGCACGGATCTAACCTGATCTGCAGGACCCAGAGTCATGCAGAAAGATGGGATGGCTCTGGGTCATCCCACAAATGTCACTCATCCCACAGGGATTTCCAGCACCAGCAGAACTTTAAGGACAGCTGAATGTTTAATTACGTTTTTCTCTCGGATACTGGGAAACAGACCCCTAAAACTTGAGCAGAAAGGCCACAAAAGTGCCCTGCTGAAGTGCGTGCCCCACAAAATTAAGATTCCCACATGCTGAACACGGTCCAGAATTTAGGACAGATAAATCAGTTTGGGATAAAATTTTACACCAAGTTCTCTAAAGGCAAACAAACCCCTGCTGAGTTGCTTTCCCTTTGCACTCTCTGGTGATTAATAAATGCACAGACATGTCTTAATAATTAAAAATGTGGGGCCTCACTGCATGCACAACCATCTTGTTTCTTACTGTGCTCCTAAACATTTACAGCAGCACTAGAAATTATTCCCTAGCAGCTCCTATTCAGGTCTGCTGCTTCCTCCTGGTCTCCTCTCCCTATGCTGCTCCCTTCTGATAAAAATCAGAAATCAATGTTTTGGTGGGGAAGTTGACAAAAGTATCTTAAACATTAACAATTAAGTAGCAAAGAGAAAACTCAGTTCTTGAAAAATCAGTGCATCCAGTAAATTTTGTTCCATTTTAGTGATGCCCTTGTTAAAACTCAGCTGCTTGGAATCACTTTGGGGGGGGAAAAAAAAGACAGACACAAGCTGCCCTGATTTTTGTGAGCAACTCAGAGACTGGAGAGAGGAACTTCACGGGATCACAGCCTGGTTTGGGTTCGAAGGGAAATTAAAGAGACCAAATCCCGTCCCCTGCCATGGGCAGGGACAGCTCCCACAAAGGCCAATTTCAGCTTTGCTCATTAGCAAGGGTAATTAAGAGGTGAGGAAAGGTAGCAGGACATTAGCTGAGAGATTTTAATGCTACCACCATGCTTCGCATATTCATCTATATCTAATTAATTCCCAGATTATTATGATTATGAATGATAATAATTATTATCTATTTAAAGCATCCTTAGGATGTTTCCAACTCACCCACAATTAATTCCGCCTAAGCATCCACAAATTAAAGCCTGGGTATTAAAACGTAAGTTTTTAAGTAGGAAACTTTCAAAATGCTTTTAAAGTAATGATAAAAAGGATAAAAACGTTAAAATTATAAAACGATTAAAATAGTAAAATAATGGTAAATACGGGAAAACAATGGTAAAAAGGTGAAAGAATTGAAAATGGTATCAATTAAAAATAACGGCAAAAATAGCAAAATAGTGGCCGAAATTACACAACAATGGTAAAGGATTATAGTAAAAGCTGTATGTAAAATAATATACGTAATATAACGAGAACAAACTGCTGGGCCGCGCTTTCCTCTTACCCAAACACAGCTGTGAGGAAGCAGCCACTAGAAAACACGCAATTTACCCCTAAGGGTTAATGACAACGACTTTTAATGCGGTAGCGATGCTGAAAACGGCTCCAAAAGGCTCCACAACAGCACCGAGAAGCCCCGGGGGCTCCTGGAAGGTAAAAAACAGCGCAACGAGACCGCTCGAGGCAGGGCCGGGAGGGCCGTGAGGGCCGGGCGGGAGTGGGGCCGCGGGGGGTGCCGGGAACGGGCGCACGGACGGCGCTGATTGGTGCGTGCTGCTCCCGCCCACAGCGCTGATTGGTGCGCTCTGCTCCCGCCCACGGCACTGATTGGTGCGTACTGCTCCGGCCCGCGGCGCTGATTGGTCCGGGCAGCGCGCGCGGCCGGCGGGAGGAAGGGGTGTCATGGCGGCCCCTGACGGCCGCGTCCCTCCGTGTGGCGGCTGAGCCGCCGCCCCGGAGGGCTTTGTGTCCCGCCGTGCCCCAGTCGTGCCCACCCGAGGAATCTCGCAAAGGGCAAGCGGGTGGCTTCAGGCTGCTCCGGAAGTGGTCTTGACGGGGATTCTGGCTCGTGGCAGGATTTTGGAACGTAAGGAAGGTCAAAAAAACACGGCGTAGAAGGCGTGTGAGGAACTGGGTCGAGGAGAGGGTCTGAAGGCTCCTCAAGTGACAGGGGTGATATCTGAGCCTAGGAAAGTGTTAGAGACCAGGAGTGAAACCTTTCCTACGGGGTTCAGGGCAGCCACAGAGTTGGCAGGGCAGAGTGGGTTAAATGACTTGAGTATTTATTGTCTGAGGCACAGACGAGGGGGAATGGCTTCCCATGCCAGAGGGCAGGGTTAGGTGGGTATGATACCGGGAAGGAATTGTGCCCAGAGCAGCTGTGGCTGCCCCTGGATCCCTGGAAGTGTCCAAGGCCAGGCTGGACAGGACTTGGAGCACTCTGCGATAGTGGAAGGCTCCGTGCTGGATGAGCTGTAAGGTCCCTTCCCTTCCCACCCGAACCATTCCATGTTTATGCAGGCACGACAGATCTGGGGCAGCACGTGGTGCCCTGCCCTTTGCAGAGCCCCCTCAAAAGCAGCAGTTATTTGGACATCTCTGATACTGGCTACAAACAAGAAGCAAGGACGGCTTGAGGCGGAGAGCTCTGCTTTGCTGACTGCAGCACACGGAAGGCGACAGGGAGACCTCAGGAGAACAACAGGTGTGTTCTATGCCGTGAGGCCTCTTGCCCAGCAGCAGGAGCACCCCACCTCTCCCACCCCGTGGGCTTCAGGAGCACCACACTTGGATCACAACCACATCAGCCCCACCTGGAGCAGGGACAGCCTAGAGATAACCAAGGTGAGAAGAGGTTGGGTTTCCCACCCGGCTGGAGCCACGGGGGCAACATTTCAGCGCTCACACACTCAGGAGACATCAGAGAGGAGGGTTAGGTGCTGAAGCAATGTCTGTTAGTTACAGCTCGTTACAGTTATTATTATTGATGCATCTTATTGTCAATGCAAGAGGTGAAGTCACTTAATTCATCATTTCTCAGACATGGATGACAGAGCACGTGGTTTGGCAGAGGCAGTTTTAGGCGAGCTAGAAATGGATTGCACAATATTTAAACCTGATTAAGTACATAATAGGCTTAGCAAAGGATTACTTTTCTCCTGACATTTTATACATAAATATATACACACACACACACAGACAGGCATTTTATCAGTAGCTGCATTTTAGTCTGGTCAAGAGACGACTGCCTATTGCAGAATGACTGGAGTGATACTCTTAAAAAGGAAACTAGTCTTGGTGTGCTTTGCTGGAGAAGAGAAGGTCCTTTTTTGGGTGATTCTCAGGGGTAGGGGTCACATCCAAGCATCACTGGAGGCATGGGGGGGACAGATAAGGGGCTGGGGACTCGCACAGCCCTGGCTAGTGGCACACTGAGCTCCTTCCCTGTGCCAGGCAGGAGATGCTGGAGCCAAGGGCCTGGATTGGATTCTGTTTGGGCTGCTTTTCGAGGACTTGGAGAAAAATTTGGCTTATTTAAAGTGCATTTAGAGTTGAAAAGCATCTCGGAGAAGTAGCTTTCCCTACTCCTGCCCTACAGCATCCATCCCGTTTATGCTCCCTCTCATAATCTTTTCCAGGGTGTGCCAGTCACCTTCCTCAAGAAGTGTTGGTCTGAGCTCAGCTGCCTCCTGCTAGGGTGCAGGATCATTATTTAATGTCCAACATCCCCAAACTGGGCAGGGATTTGGGCCTGACAGGGATTTCTGCACCAGGAAAACACATGGCCACATCCCACCACGCTTTTTAGGAGCGCAAGTGAGCAGGAGTCCTTCCCTCCAGCCTGGAGGTTTCCTAAAGAGACTTAAATTAGCACAAACCTCCAAAGCTAACGGGGACAAATCTTGGCCTGGCTGTTTCCATGAGCAGGGAGACTGCTTGGATGTGCTGGGATACGGGGTGGCAAGATTTGACCCGCAGCCTTGCCCAAGCATAGGTCCTCTGAGGAATGCTCTGTTGCTTTTACAGCTGCTTTTCAAAACAGAAGCCTTTAAAAGAACCAGACTCAGGATGCAGAATCTGGAATGGGATGGTTGTATCCCGCAGGGAAAACCTGTCCTTGCTCCCCAACACACACACACGCATACACACACACTGGTCCTCCACGTCAAAGTGTAAACTACTCACAACACCACACACTAAGAGAAGTTGTAGATCCTGAGCCAGGGTGTAGATTAGGAATCTCTTGGCTTCCAGCATATCAACAGCAGGATTGAGGGTTTCTTATATTTTTTTCCCTTTTTTTTTCTTTTTTTTTTAATGCTAATTCAGCCAGCCACCTGCTAGTTAAAAAGCAAAAGAAAAAAGAATTCCCAAGATTGCTTGCCCTTGCTGAGACAGTGGCAAGTGGCTGGACACTACCAACTTAAAGAGAAAAGTCACATACGTCAAAAACCCGTGGTTTCAGGCTTATTCCAAGAGGGAAGATGGGTGCTGGTTGGTCTTTTTCCCTTTTTGGGGGCATGGGGGGGCTTTTGGCTGATGAGGTTCTAACGTACACCTATCACCACAGTAATTAAAAAACCACCACTGTACACTATTCCACAGGGAAGAAGAAGACACGTGAATGAACACTGACTATCACGCACAACAAGAGCCCTGCAGGTCAACTCACGGCCTCTTCAGAATGAAAAAAAAGGAGAAAAGAAGAGCTCAAGACAAGAAAAACAGGAAAAAAAAAAAAAGGAAAGGAAAAATCCTAAAGGATCTCGTTACAAAGACGGGAAAAGAACCACCATTATGGTACACTCTGACTTTCTGAGACAGCTGCAGAAACTCAGCTCAGGCTTCCTCCTCCCTTTTTCCCCCCCAGCTCTTCCTCCCGAGGACAGAGTCCCGCTGCTGCTCACATCTCGTTGGAGTAGGTGTAGTTGGGGGTGGCTGAGTACTGCGTCTCGTGCTGCATCATCGCGCCCTGCGCCGCCCCCATGGCCGCGTTCTGGGCCGCCTGCTGCACGTGGGGATTCTTCCAGGCCCCTGTGGTCCACTCCTCCTGCGCTTTGCTGAAGCTCCCGCCGCTGCCCCGGTAGAACTTGTGCACCTGCAGGGAACACCCAGAGGGGCTGAGCGCCTGCGGCCGGCGCAGGCCACCCAAAGCAGTGCGGAACCCCCCGTGCGTCCTGCCGTACCATGGTGAGAGCAATGAAGGAGAAGACTGCCATGGCCGTGAAGAGCACGGTGGGGATCAGCATCACCACAGCCGAGCCCACGTTGGTCCCAAAGAAGGAAATCGCTGCAATCCAGCCACTGCAAGGAGATGGAAACAAATGGTTCATTCACCAGCTCTCCCAAACTGCCAGCAGCCCTCCCAGCTCCTCAAACCATACTCCCCAAGGAGAGAACCAGTAAGGATGCTAGAACACCACGGTGACCGCCCCTGTACCCAACACAGCAGCATTTTCCTTACCAGACCCCCCATCCAGGGATCCCCACTGCCTGGATAATGCTGATCACCAGCTGGGCCATGAAGGTGAAGAAGAAGGCCATGAAGCTGAAGGAACTGTCTGTCCTGCAAGAGAAGGCTCAGTCACTCCTGCACCTCCATCCCTGCTGCATGCCAAGGGGAGGGAGATGCTCCTATGCATCAGACCTGGCCGTGGTTTAGCAGGAGGGTGATGAAAAGCAAAATTAAAGGCAAAAAAAGAAACTGCAAGAGGCTGGAGGGTGGTCAAGGGGCACCTGGGAAAGCCACGGGGCACCAGACCCTCCCTGTGGCTCAGTCAGCTGGGCCTGAGGACATCTGTGTTGGGACATGGCTCTCAGCTCACACCACCCCACATGGGGAATAAATACACCCCTAGTTCTCTAGATTTGGGGATTGACCTCAGCACCATGGATAATCCGTACAAACACCTCGAAGATTCATGGAAAAATGTAAAAGATGCCTCAGGGATGAGAGGGAAAGCAGCAGCCCAGCTGCATCCTCACCACTGTCCCCCATGGCTGCACAGAGGCACACAGAAAGTGTCCTTACATCGCCTGATGGGGGTTTGGCCCCCAGGAAATCCCAAACACTCGGGTTCTGAAGTTAGAAAGTAAAGCTAAAGGGCTGCACAGAAAGGAATTCCCCCAGTTAGTCAGGCAATGCCCCAAGCTAAACACTGACCATTTCCGAAGGAAAACAAGGCAAAAAGAAGCCAGGCTCAGGTGCGACCACTTACTTGAAAGCTTTGTAAATAGGTCTAAACCAGCAGACATAGGAGCAGGGCGTAAAGAGAATGAGCCAGAGAATTGCCAGTCCAAAATTTACAGCTCCGCCGCCTCCAATGAGCCACGCGAGGCAGCCCACGAGATTCACCGCCAAGGTGATGCTGTTCACTGCAAACACACACACACAGAGCAGAGTAGCACGGACGCAAGGGTGGCACTGAGACACCAAGGACGCTGACCCCAGGGATATCCTGTCCTAGCTGGGCTTCCCTTAAATTAAGCCGGGAGCACATTCCCGGGCTGGCTGGGCCGGAGGGGGTCAGGCCTCAGCTGAGTGTAACAGGAGGAAAATCAATGTATCACTCAGAGTTGTAATTCCCTAAGCAGTTCCAGGGCTCTGAAGATTGGCAGGAGTCGCATCCTCCCGCTCCTATCGAGCCAGGACACATTTCCACTAACAGAAGGAAACTGGAGGAACTGTGGCAAAGTTTTTTGCTTGCTCCAGACACATCTTTGCTGAAGGAGCTTGTGCAGGAGCTCCCCGAGCACCACTGAGAGCCAAAATCCTGAACTCCTGACCCCGCCTCGCCAGTTCAGGGGGTGACACATTTCCCTCGCCCACCCCTGCTTGGGATCAGGCCACACAAGGGCTCCGACTATGAATCCCAGCTCAGCAGACACAGGACAAAGCAGAGAAGGCTCAGCTGCATTCTGACGCCTCCGAGTTCGGAGAATGATTCATTATTTCGACGAGAACGAAAGCCCTCCCACTGCCGCTTGCCTGAGAGCTGCAGCTGGCAAGGGAAGGAGCTCAGCTGCCTGGGCTGCCCTAAAGGACACGAAGGGACCTTCCAGCCACTCTGTGCTGGGTGCCTGAGGGGCTGGTGGGGAGAAAATGACCCAGAGAGGAGCTCCAGAGGCAAAACCCAAGGGACAGCAACTGGCCCTGAGAGCTGGTGCTGAGGAGCAAGGACCAAGCTCTGTTACATTAAGAGGAAGAACATCCTGGTTGGGATGGGGAGGGAATTGAACACCTCCAAGACAGCTTCCCCAGGGAAGTACAGCTTTTTCCTCCCATGCCTTTAACAAGCAAACCCTCCTGACATGATGAAGCTACCCCAGGGTCACCTTCCTGACAGGACACAGCCCCAGGGATGCCAGCCTGGTGCCATGCCAAAAGCAGGAACAAGCAACCTCTGTGGTGTTAGCTCAGCTCTTCCTAACCTGCACAAGGCACAGGGCACTCCCTGGGCACTGATGCTTCCAAAGGTCAGGGGAAATGCCTGATAAGGGAACTAAGTCCTTCTAAAAAGAAATGAAATGGTGGTGCCAGCCTGCCCTGAGCTGTGCGCGTTTCCCCCTATGCTGGGGTGTGACCTGTCCCTCTGGCTCTGTTCCCTGCCCAGGGTTGATGAAGAAGAGAGAGCCAGGATAGTTGGAAGAGCTGGAAGCTGCTCTGTTAGCACAGCACAGCACACAGAGGCATGCAAGAGGAACAGGCAAGCTCCGGGAAGCCTCAAGCTCCTCGTTTTGGGGAGCAAGCACACCAGCCCTCCAGTCCGAGCTGTCTCCTCCTTAGAGCAGGACATCAACATCACCACCAATGACCAAGCCAGCTCCACAGCTCCATCCTGGAGGCTGGGAGGGCTGGGATCCCTGGGATGCTGCAGCGCACCTCTCATTCCTGAGTTTTGACAGGAGACACCAAGGCCTGGAGGGGGAGAAGGGCTTCCCCTGACCTTGCCCTGCCCTTTCAGCTGGCAGCTCCCTGAGGAGCAGCCTTCGGAGAGGCAAACAAATCCTACTGGAGTCATTCCCACGCAGCCACTCACGCATCCAGAGGTAGTAAAGCCGCTTGGCCATGGTCCGGTGCTGCGGCGGGATCTCCGCATCGAAGTCCTGGTAGAAACATGGCTTCAGGGGGATGAATTTGGGCAGGGGAGGGAAGTTGTTCACCTTTTCTGCAAGGAAAAATTTCACTGGTGTCAGGCACTGCCCAGAGCTGAACAAAAACCAAGAGGCTTCCTAAACAACCCCAAGAACTGACAAGTTTTACACAAGAGTTAAGGATTTCCCATGGAAACCACAACCAACCCACCCAAAAGGATCAAATTCAGCCCTCACTGGCCACACAGATCCTGCAGCCACGGACACCCACCACCCCACTGGTGACTAGCGAGGGGACATTATGGCCAGCAGAGCCCATGATGATCTCCAGAGCCCCTTGTACCTGCCATGCTGGCACACGTTCAGCCTCTCTGCTCCTCAGGGAAAACACTTTGGAAAAATGTGGGAGCTTTAGCACAGCTGGAGGAGAACGAGAGAAAAGGTTGATTGAAGTGGTCAGGGACCTCTGCAGAAGCCTTCACCTCCCCCCCCGCTTCCAAAACAACTCAAGGACAGCAGTTTGCTTCACTTGTGTGACACTCGACTATCACACATCCAGGCTGGCACCTGGCTGGCAGTGTGATAAATCCTGGCTCCTCTGGCTCAGGCTTATGTACCAGTTAAGGCAGAAGATTACGAGAGGATCCAGTAATGTCAGGCCTCCCACTCCCAACTGACCTACATCCAGGAGAGGGCCAGGTAGGGCAGCGGGGAAAGGAGGTGGCTGTGGGCAGTTTGAAACCCTCAAGTTCATGACCTGGCCCCAGAATAATTCTTTAAAAAATGTATTATTGTTATTTTTGCTGAATTCCAGCAGGGGAGACTACCTGGCTGCCTTGTAGCTGCCATCTCTGCAAGCCCAAGCCAAAAAACAAGGCCAAAAAGGGAGCAGGGAAATCAGAGCAGAGAAATCAGCTGGAAAAAAATAAATCAGTGGCGATTGTCACTAATGAGTCACTTGAGTGCCTGGCTTAACAATTACTCATGTCATTTGGCACCTCATTCCAGAGCATGCAGGTAGGAAAGGGGGGAGCTCGGCATCCCGGGACCATCCCAGACCGTTCCATGCTCAGCTCCGTGCCAGAAGTGAAAATTACGACGAATTAAAGCAAAAAATTAAGACCTGAAGTTTGATACAGAAGCATGAAGATGGCGTATCCCCACCTGCCTGCAGGTTTTGCCCTTTCCCAGCTATCCAGGCAGAGCTGGCAGCGGCCAACACGTTTCCCAGGACACGGGGTCCCGGCAGCTGGTGCTTGGCGCTCCCGGGAGGATTTGGGGGGGCTCTCTCCAGGGGTCTTTTCGCACCCTTCAGCGCCTAAGACACAGTGAGCCCCCAGAGCTCGCCGTCTCCCGACATCCGCCGGCAGCCCCCGGATGCTCCCATCCCGCCAGCGCTATAAATACGAGCTCCTCGGGCGCGGTGACGTCCGCCCGGCCGCCCCTACCCACGTGTGCCGGGAGCGGGGACGCGGCCAGGCGCCTCCCGACCCCACAGCCGCGCCGCCCTGGGGCGAAAACACCGGGATATCGATAAATCCGGGTGGGGTTTCTTTGCAAAATTAGGAATATGGTGGAGGGGTTGGACTATGGTGGAGTGGATGGAAAAAGGAGGAGGGGGTCTCACAGGTGATGGCACCGAGAAGAAACCCTCTGGTGCGTGGGGCGGGTTTGGGGAGGGCAGGCAGGGCTCGGCATCGCCGTGGATCGTCGCCCGTGCGTTTCCACGCGTGAAGGGCTGCGTGCCGCACGCATCCCCACCTCAAAGCCGGCGCAGCCTCCCAGCAGTGGCCTGGATTGGGGAGAAGGGCGGCCCAACCCCTGCTGGGTCCCCGGTGCACCCACGCGTGTGCGGGGTCACCGCGGCTGCTGCCACGCCGCGCATCCCCCCCCGCAGGTGGGGTGCAAAGCAGGAGGTCGGTGCAAAGGGCGTTCAGCCTCCTCGGCGGGAGCATCCAGCGCCTTCACCCCGTGCCGTTTCCCCTTGCACGCTCCCGGGACTCACCACGTGGCGTGACCCGTGCCGTCCCCTCCGGTTCCCGGCGGGTGGCGGCGGCCGCCC
>WBMY01003214.1:141619-155035 GCA_013397315.1 Donacobius atricapilla | reverse complement strand
CCGAGGGTAATGGGCGGGGCCAATGGAAAGGGGCGGGGCCTTTACTGGGGGCTCTAAAGGGCGGGGGGCTCCATAGGGCTGGGAGTGCTCTATGGGGCTGGGGAGGCTTTACAGGGATGGGGGTTGTGTGGGGCAGGGGTGCAGTGACACCTACCCAGGGCATGGCAAGCACTACGTGGGTAGAAGACCACCCTCAGAAGGGCAGGGGCTGTGGGGGACAGCCCGCGGCAGGGCACACAGGCTCCCTGTATCCAGGAGGCAATAGGAAACCATCAGGTCCCACCAGCATGGCCACATTTGGCGTACTTCATGTCCACACCCTGATGTGCTTCATTCTGGGGGCAGTAATTAATTAATGGCTTGCATGAAGGGCAGAGGATATGTTGATTACTTTTGCCAGCTATGGCAAGGCTGGGATGTAGAGAGCTGGGGAAGGGACTGGACTGATTCACAGATGGGACAGGGTTCAAAAGCTACCAAAAGGGATATAAATCCTAAAACAGCCTGAGAGCTCCATAGGTTGTGTCCCTTGTTCTCAGTGTCATCACACAGAGTTCTGTGCACACCACTTGGACCTCCTGCCTTAGTGCTTGAGAGAATATCAGTGAAGTGTTGTGAAAATCACTTGATTTGACAGCTAAATCATCCTCCTTTCCTAGCGTCCAGCCTCAAGGGTCATGGAGGGGCAGCAAGGACAACATCCCACCATGGGTAGATGAAAACAGCTGGGCAAGGAAGCAGCAAAATCTTTTTACACCAGTGAGCCCTGATGGCCAAACCCCTTCGGCAGGGGAACAGCGTTGCTGTGGGGATGCAAGGAAGGAAACCTGGCAGAAACAGGGAAAATGCCTGCTTCACAGATGGTAAAATACAGGGAAGCAGGAAAACCACTGTGCCACAGATGACCCCATAGCAGGGGGCCCAGCTGTCCACTCTGACCCCTTTCTGGGTCTTGGACCTGAGCTGTTCCCCACAGAGAGCAGGGACCCCTGCACATCCAGCTCCATGCCCTGCCCAGGAGCAGGGAAGGAAAGGGACAGGGAGATGGGGTCAAGGATTCCCACTGCTGCCAAGCACTGGGGATGCTCAGTGCCATGGAGAGCTGCTCTGGCTCTGCCTGTGGGAACTGAGCACATTGGAGATTTGGAGCTGATTTCTTGTCCTTTATTTCTTATCTCTCCTGCTTTCTCTTACTTAGATTTCCTCCCCACCTGCATCTGTGCTGCCTCAGCACCTTCTCGTCCCACTGAGGCTTTGGGAATGGTCACCTACAGAGCTGATCCTTGCCCTCAGCACTACCACATTCCTATCTGCCTGCAGGTTTTCCAATCAGGGACATTCAAGAATCAAATGGATGTGTGCTCCCCTCCTTCACAGGGAATGCCTGGAGAGCCAACGGATAACAGAGGGAAGAGCCTCCCTGCCCATCCCACATTCCCTAAGCAGGGCAGGCTGGGGAGGACAGGCAGGTCCAAAGAAAAGGCTGGATCAAGCAGCAAATTCCCAGCAGGCAAACAGGTTCAAAAAGAAGGGAATCAATCCACAGGTCCAGTTTAGGGTCAGTCTGTAGGCTGGAGTCCAGACCAGCTGCAGTTGACCCAGAGACCAGTCCTGACATAGCTGAGACTAGGACTGAGACCCTTGGGCTGAGCTTAAAAAGAGCTCCAGGGACCCAGGCAGGGGGTGGGTTGGGTCCCAGGTGGGGTTGGTGAGGAACATTCAGGTTTATTAATGCCTTCGGGGTCCTTACAACATCCTTCTGCTTATCATGCTGGAGCTCTGCAATGGGATTTGTCTTATGAAAGGGATTTCTCCCTTTTCTTTTACTGTCAGGCTATTCAAAATGAGGATTATCTTGAGCTCTGTAATTTTCTGCTTACGGTAGGGATAAGAACTCAGCAGAGAGCTGATGCCACCCTAGGATGCTCCAAGGGTTCCTCTGGCACCTTGACACAGCCCCTGCACCCTGGGCTGCATCCTCAGGGGGCTGCTCCGGGGAAGCAGCAGCTCCAGGACCCTGGTTGTGATGCAGGCAGGGCATCCCTGCAGCTGTGGCATCCTGGGGGTCCCTCTGCACCCCTTTTGCCAGGGTTACAATCAGCCCTGGCATCATCCTGCTGCCAAGTGCAACGTGATGAGAGGCTGAGACCTGAGCCGGGCCGATGTGACGCAGAGATGGGCGATGGCACCGAGACTTTCCTTGTATCGGATGCTCCCACTTTCCGTCCCGTTCCTGAGCAGGGCCACCTTGGATGAAAGAAAATATGGAGAGGGCAGGTGGAGGACAGGGGCTCGGGTTACCGCTCCTCTCCAGCTGCCCTGATCTCTGTTAGGAATGTTTCTGGGGGTTTTTCCCCACTTTTCCAGGTTTGGCTGGGCTCTGTACTGTGTCCGGCAGCCCTCTCCATTCTTCCCACCACCAGCTCTCCTCTTGGCTGCTCTCCCAAATAGCTCCTCCAAGCTCACACATCCTGTGGGGTTGGGACCAGGCAAGAGGGTCTCCCAGGGATATGGAGCTCCTCTGGCATGGGGTTGGGATGGCATTGGAATGCTCAGAGAGAAACTGTAATGGGAAAAGGGAACAAGAAGCCACTCCCTGGGTCCCACTGTAACCAGATTGGCTGCTCAGGAAGGACAGACGGACAGTACTCAGGGTGTAATTCCTTTACTCTTATTTTTTCATCACTCCTGCCTTTCCCGTTTGCTTCTTCTCCATTTTAGAGGACTCTCCATCCTCTTTTCCAGCTTTTTGTTTCCCTGATCGCCCACGGCTGGAGCTGTCTGTGCATTTGTCCCCCCATCCCTGCTTTTCCTCTCCCACCCTGCTGTGCTCATTTCAGCTATTCCTTGGCTTGGAGTAACCCATCCACTCTGTTGTCCTCCAACAAATAAGCTGACAGGCTAATGAATAGCTTCAGATGGTAATTAGCAACGGAGTTGCTAATAATGAAGTTCATTTACATTTTAAGCGCTGCAGAGGGAAAATAAGCCCCTTTCATGAATGGCCCCCCCTGCTCCCAGCACAGCCTTGGCCTTGGGGGAACGCACCCTCTGGAAGCCTTTCTGTGATTGCACCTCTCCTGCCTCCATTTCGGAGGCTTCAATGAGCAGAGTTCATTAAGCAGCAATGAGAGATGGGGGGAGAAGCTGCTGCTGCTTCCATCATCCAATGGTGGGAAAGTGCCACAACGCCATGGAAAATGGGCCACGGGAGGCAGGAGCTGGTTCTGTGTCAGGAAAGAAGGGCTGGATGCTTCAGCCCTCACCAGGGATTCACGTGGCTTGCCCAGAGCCCTGGAGCTGTCAGCCCTCCGTGTCCATGTAACCCTCCCAAGCTACCTAGATAATGACCCTGAGGGATTTCTCAGTCACTAAAATCCTTCCTGATTATTTCCCCAGGGTTTTAGCACATTTTGAAGGCAGGAATTTCCCTGAGGGGTTTAATCCATCCCTGCCTGCCCAAGGAAGGAGCCACGTGCCTTCTGCAAGGATTCCATGAAGTGTCATCAAATGGAAAGATGGAGAAATGTCATCGTTTTGTTTCGTAGCAGTGAGGAATCCAAGGTGGGAGCATAAGGAATGAGTTTGCTCGCTACTGCAGAGCACCAGAAGGGCCTTGGGAATGCTCAAAGCCTGGATCTGGTGCTGGGGGTCAGCTTGGGAGTGTTGCCTGCCCTGCCTCAGTTTCCCTCTCTGTGCCCAAGGAGCCTCAGGGAGGGTTAGATGGATTGGGAAACAATGCACTGCATCTCCAGGGGTTTTCCAGCACACTGCGTGTGGACAGAGGATGCTGTCCCACTGCCCACAGCCCCACCCAGACCCCAATCCAGTGGTTGGATCAGGGGTGTCCCATATCCACCCCCATTTAGGCAGTGGTACCCACAGAAAGCTGCTTTGGGGACCACAAGGACGTGGGATCCTCCCTGTATAGAAGGTGACAGCCACATCCTGCTTTCACCTCCACGGACATGAGATCGATTTGTTTATTTATTTGTTTGTTTGTTTATGTATTTTTTCAAGCCCTGCTAGGAGTGAAACCAATCCAGGGGCCTCCAGAGGCCGATAAGATTTGACTGCAAGTCAATACTCACATGTCTTTCCACTGTGCAATGATCCCCCGGCCAGCGGGGCGGGAGGGGACAGGCAGGTGACGGGGGCGGGCAGAGGGCCAGCCTGGGGCAGGGACATCGCCTCTGCTCCGGGAAGGGATTGGGGGCAGGAAGGGGACAAGTCCTGGCCTGCAGCAGGGATTTTCTGGGATTTGTTGCCAGTACATGTAATGGTGAGCCCACAGTGGGCAGCTCCACGTTGGGGATGTGGAGATGAATGAGGGACAGGGACTTGGAGAGCAGCAGGGAGAGGGAGGGATGGAGAAGGAGGAGGAGCAGGGGAGAGAGAGAGAAATTGCCCGTGAAAACCAGCTCTGCCACGGCATCTGCTTCTCGGAGCTTTGGGAACTGAGAGGTTTTCCTGCCGGCAGAGCCGGGGCTGAGGATGAGGGGTGTTGGGGTAGCAGAGCCCTGGCACACTCGCGGCATGCTCGCCTGCGATGCCATCTGCCAGGCTTTCTCCTGGCTCTGGGTTCCAGTGGCTTCTCTCATGGCTAATAAGGGTCGAGCTCAGAGTCCAAAGAACTGCCCGAAGTACCTGCTGCATCTTTCTGCCATCCCTGGACACAGCATGGCTGGGATTCTGCATCCTTCTGGGAATGCTGCAGGACAGGCAGGCAGGGTGACATTTGCAGTTAGCAGTGGGTGTCCTTGAGAGGAGCGAGCGCCGAGAGAAGGGACCAGGTTCTCTTTAAGGGGGCAGGACTCTGGGAACATTATGAAGGCAAGAGTGAGCTTCTCCCTCTGCCTTCCACCCTCCCCTCCTTCCCTTCTCTGTTCCGGGACAGAGACCTGGGTTCCCTGCCCTCCTCTTTGCCTGGCAGGGATGAAGGCAGGAGCTGGGTGCTGGGATGGGCGGCTGAGCAGGGGAGGAGGAGGAGGAGGGGAGGAAGGGGAGGGAGAGTGGGAGGATCTGCTAATTACACAGAACAGCTCTGGGGGCTGCTGAAGTCCAGAATGAAGCAAAGAGCAGCAGAAGCGAGTGCTGCAGTGGGAGCGGAGGAGCCCAAGCATCACGGAGAGCTGGAGCAGGCTGTTATCCCTGCGGGGAGCAACTGGGAGCACCCAGGGGATCCTGCAGCCTTGTCTCCCACAGAAGACAGCCTCTGGCACTGCCACCGAGCCCACTGCCAGCCCCTGGAGAGCCGAGGGGAAGGGGCTGGTGGTTGCAGGACTCAGGGCTGGGCTGGAGGGCAGCGAGGTCAGCCCTGCTATGGTCACGGGGGGCTAGGAGCCTGTGTGGATCCACCGGGAAGAGGTGAAGGATGGCTGCCACAGGAGGGAGAGCCAAGCCTGCTGCCCAGTCCAGGATGGAGAACTTCCGAAAGGTGAGGACCTCGGAGGAGGAGATGCCATTGCCCTTCCCAGACCTGCCCCCGGACGTGGTGGAGATGAAAGTGAAGGAGGGCAGCAAGATCCGGAACCTGATGAACTTTGCCATGGCCCAGATGGAGCTGAAGGGCAGGCGACAGATTGTGTTCAGCGGCTGCGGCAGGGCGGTCACCAAGACCATCACCTGCGTGGAGATCATGAAGCGCAAGCTGGGAGGGCTCCACCAGGTCACCAAGGTACGCTACAAAACCGTGCTGGAGGTCTGGGAGAACCAGGACCCACCGCCCGACGGCCCCGCACAGAACCTGACTGTCCACAAGAATGTCCCCTCCATCTGCATCCTGCTCTCCCGGGACCCCCTGGATCCCAGCCAGACAGGATACCAGCCCCCGGAGCCGCGGCATGAGGCGGGAGAAGACGCATCGGGATGCTCCACCAAGGGGCTGAAGCGGCCGCTGCCGCCTCCCTGCGAGGAGCTGCTGCCCAAGAAGCTGCAGGTACAGGTGTCTGACAGCCCCAGGGGCTCGGGGGCCAGCGCTGGCCAGCTGGACCACTGACCCCAATGCCTCCCACCCCACCGGCCAGGTATCGAGGCACGAATATCCACTCATTCCAGGGGAACTAGTGGGATGCAGGCTCCCCCTGACCTGTCCCCCCTTGCTGCTCCTTGACCCCTGTGGATGGGGGTCCCCAGATTTGGCGTGAGGGTTAAACGGTGAAACCCAGACATCTCTTGGTTATGGATTGAAGTAGGTGAGGATGTGGGGGGGGAAGCTGGTGACCTCTAATTCAGCCACCCAGGGACACTGTGACCACCAGCCACATCCTGCAGCGACTCCCACGGAGCCAGAGGGGCTGAGGGGTACCCGGACCACCAGCACCGCTCCCCACTGCAACGCCTCATCCATCAGGAGAGATGGGATTGCCCCAAGCTTGTTGGAATAAAACCTTCATTATCAAGCCTGCTGCTGAGGAGCTGTCAGAGTTATTAATGCCGGGCTCAGCATCCTGTGGGGCTGTGATTCATCCCAAAAAATCCACCCAAACAAGCACGGGGTTTGCTCCCTCCGTGCACCCACAGAGCCAAGCACTGCACTGTGCTGCCTGCCTGTGGGACAGCACAAGGAAATAAAACAACCTGCATCGGATACTCTGGTCTGTAGTCAGGGGAAACCACGGTGTGGGGAGCTGGGGGCAATGGAAGCATTGGGCAGGGGGTTATTGTGGCTGGATGCGGTGCTCAGCACAGGACGAGGAGGTTTTGGGGTCGTGCCTTGGCTGCAGAGTACTTTGGAGCAAAACCCCTGCTACTTCCAGGGAGTAAAGAGAAATAAATGGAAAATAAAAGCTCTTTAGAAATAGTTGAGATATGTCTATGGGAAAATGGGGGGATCATCTTGGCTGCTGGCGATGGCACGGATCAGCACGGTGAAGGCTGCTGCCAACTCAGGACAAGGGGATCCCAGCCAAACTCTGTCCCTTGGAAGAACGGGATTGGGGTCTCCTGGCACAGCAGCACCTGGCAAAGCTCCAGGTCCAGCGGGGACAGGGGAGATTTGTGAGCTGGGTTATGGGATGCCAAGCCCTGATCCACCTGGTTCCCTCAAACCCAGCACCCAGGGGCACTGCGGGATGAAATAATCGCTATTAAGGAGCAAACCCTTCCCAAAATCCACGTGTGAGGGAGTCTCTGGCTGCAGCTGCCTTATCTCCCTGCCTCACTCCTGCTCTACAGGGACAGTCAGCATCCCCTCTTTGTCAAGGGCTTGCTTGGCTGGGAGCGGGAATGAAAGGAGAGGAGGAGGAAGCAGGGTCTGTTTTGTGAGGCAGTGACCTTGTTATCTCCCTCAGCAGGCAGCTGCTCCTCAGCCCAGAGGCTTGTGCTTATCTGCCCTGCTGCAGATTGATTCCCTTCACTTGAACATTAATTTCCAACTGGTTTTTTATGTTAATGATCATTTTTTTTGTGGGTTTGGGGCTGGGAAAGCTTTGAGTTCTGTTGCATCCAGCTCTTCCCAGTTCCTTTCTCCAGTGCAGACCCCTCTCAGGGTCAACCTCACATGGGAGCACCAGGTACAGGCACCTACACCCAATGCATTAAAAATCACTAATAAAATTAATTCATAAACCTGTAATTAATACATCCCTCTGTAAACACTCTGATCAGAGCCTGAAGATTGTGGGAGCCACACAGTAGAACACTTATAGCCCTTCACCTTCACTATTGCCACCTCACATTTCTCTGAGCAAGGACTAAAAGAATAAAAATCATTTATTTCTCTTTATCAATTTGCAAGATCTTTTTAGTTCATTTCATAGGCAGGTAGTTTCCAGTCACGGAGGCAGCACTGGGGGTTTTACCTTTGCTTTCCTGCCTGTGGACTAATGGCTTCCCGCGTGAGAAAATAAAAAGTATTTAAGACAGGATGATGATACTAGGATATATGGCGAGTGGAATGATCACGATGGTTTTGTGCGGCGCTGCTGAGGCACAAGGACGAGTTTGGGGCGATTTCGTGCCCGGGTCGGTGCGATGGTGGCTGAGGGCAGCAGACCACGGTGTAGGGACAGGAACAGAGAACTGGGGAGCCGGCGGATGCGGCAGCTGAGCCGGTCTGAGCCCATTCCCCTCACAGGGACCGAGTGGGGCGGGTGTCCATTGACCGGGACGGGAAAGCTGCACTGGGGCTGGGCGGGCTCGGATAAATGGGGGCGGCAGCGGCCTGAACGCCTCCAAACCGAGCCCAGACGCTCCCCACGATCTCCCCGAAAAGCCGAGACACCGCCAGCAAACCGGCACCCCTCACGCANCGGGGCCCTCGCGGGGCTGCAGCGGGGGCGGCGGCGCTTTCCCTGCGCCCCCCGCCAAGGTGACATTGATGGAGGGCGGCGGTGACCTCCGGGGCGCCGGCCACCCCCGGCTCCGCTCCAGCCCTCACGCTCCTAGCTAACACCCCAATTAATATTTTTTATTATATTAAGACCTTATTAACGCCCCAAATAATAGGGAGAGGAGGACTAGCCCCAGGCTGCGTGGTGTGATGATGGCCAGGGTGGTAGGGCTGGAAGACAGAGACTGCAGAGAATACACTGCCTGTGCATCGCAATTAATGCCTAATTAACTTCTGCATCGCAATTAATACCTAATTAACAGACACAAATAATGCTCGGAGACTTGTATGTGCCTCTACTGCGGCACGTGTGAGTTAAACAGCTGCCTTATGGAGTCTGTCGCTGCGTCTTTTTAAATAATAAGTACAGGATTACATAGATGCTGCTCAACACCCTTGGTCTTTTGTTATTTTAAAACCACTAAAAATCTTGGCTCGCTCTTTGAGCTGCTGAACCCCGGCTGCTACTGGGCCTCGTTTCCAGTAGGCTCTGTGTTCTTCTTTTCCAAGGTCTTGTGTTACAAACACCTAACTTTACACTGCTGTGACCCCTTTCCGGGGGGTTCTGTTGCTGCAAAACCTTCCCTGCATCATCCCTTGGCTCCTCGTTCTCAGGTTTTCAGTAAATTAATGTTTTTCTTCATGTGTGTTTTTCTTCTGTGCATGTTACTGCAGAAAACTGACCAATTCCAGCCCTCACGGGGAAGCTTTAACATGTTTTTGTGTCATATTATGTGATTTTAGGCTTCCTAGGTTCTTAAAGTGAACTGTTGAGTTCACTTTAAAGTAAAGGTGTTGCCCTTTGGTTCTTCCTTGGGTTGGGAATCTCTGCTGGTCAGGTTGGTGTGACTTGGCTGTCACACACACATGCACACGTCATGCGTGTGACAGTGACCTTGATGGACCCCGCTGAAACTCGGGGCAGAGGGACGCTCGGAGTCCAGTCTCCACATGCAGATAGAAACATTAATGTGGAGAAGAAACATAGCAGCAATTGAGAAACACACCCTGGAAATCCAGAGTTTTAATTCCTATGGTCTGTATTTGCCTTCTGGAAAGACATTAAATTTTGACGTAAAATGGCATTTGAGCTCTTCAATTTGGGCTTTTCTCCAGCTGAGATTTGCTGTTTCTCCGTTGGATTTTTTTGTTGTTGTTGTTCAGGAAAAATAGGGATTCTCCTTCAACCAGCTGAAACCTGAAGGGTTTTCAGCAGTGTCCTGGGAGCAGGAGCATTTACAGAGCCCTGCTCCTGCGCTGAGCTCAGCTGTGCAGGTGATTTGCTGCAGAAAGCAGGGTCAAAGGTCTGCTTTGGAGCTGGGGAAAGGAGGGGGATTTCCCTACAGAAGCCAAAAGAGCATTTCAATTCTGTCTTGGCCTGTTGTTTACTTTTCCATAGCTAGAAGAGAAAGCTATTTTGATGCTTCCATTACATAAACCAGTATTGCAGCTGAAATGTTGGACCAGGTTTAATTTTGTTTAAAAAGCAAATTGCTTGCTAATTGGGCTGTCATTAATGAGACCAAAGAGAAGTATGTCAGCAAAAATACAACCCAGTTCTGTTGGGATTTTTGTTTGTTTTTTTTCTTTTAAATAAAACCCTGAAGTTGATCACTGTGAGTGGTTCATGCTGTGTTTAATAAAGAAAAGTCAGGAGCTAAATTTGACTTCTGTGAAGCAGAGCTTTGTGTGCCAAGGTCGTATCTGATGTGTGACCTCTGCAAATATTAGTGGAGTGAGATTAGCAGTGGGGAAAGGAAGCACCAGACTTGTGGTTCTTTAGTTTAGTTCCCTTGGAGAACTCTTCCAACCTTTGTGGAGTAAAAAAAGACAAGTTCTTCCAAAAAATGAGCAATTTGCGATAGTGCTGAGTGAAGAAACGAATTAATGATCATATCAGACTAATTTGTGCATTAACATGCAATCTGCTTTTGTGATTAGGTATCAAATATTTATGCAATTGCAACCTTGAGATCCAGGAGTTTTCTCTTGGGTAGACACAGATTGATCATTTTTTTTCCTCCTCCAACCCCTCTGTTGGCAGGAATATCTCTCATACCGTTGCTTTTGAGAGCCTCTGTAGGAATTGTGTGGAATTTTGTTGGTGAAGGATGTGCATGTTAAAGCTTCTCAGTCTCACTTGGCTGTGGGAAGAGGGAGCATTCCTGTATTTTAAAGAAAAGGGAATGCCAGAAAACCTCTTAAGTACTGGTATCCAGAGCTGGTTTTTGTGTGTCTTTCCTCTGCTCTGACCAATGCTCTGGGAACACTTTGGAAGTGTTATATGGAAAAAGGTAGACACTTTGCCACAACATAAACCATGATATTTAATAAGTTACGTCCACCCAAGGCTCATCCAGGACTGATCCAGAGTGACTGTAACAAAGGAAATCCATATTTTATGGCTTCTGGTCTCTTGGTCAGGACTAAAGCAGTGTTACCTTCCTTTGGCTCCAAGTTTGTTCCTTTTTTTCTGGATTCAGCTGTGCTTCCTGCTCGCTGCTACTCCCATGGGTCACAAGAGTCAGATGAAGAATTCGATGCTCGCTGGGTGACGTATTTCAACAAGCCAGATATCGATGCCTGGGAGCTCAGGAAAGGTACGCTGAAGAACAGGGAAGCACAACCTGCAGTAAATAGAAGCTTTGTAACCACAACAACTTCAGTCGGTGTTTTGTGGACTCCCCATCCCCTGTAAGTGTCCAAGGCCAGGTTGGAGAGGGCTTGGAGTAACCACAACAACTTCAGTCGGTGTTTTGTGGACTCCCCATCCCCTGTAAGTGTCCAAGGCCAGGTTGGAGAGGGCTTGGAGTAATCTGGTCTAATGGAAGGTGTCCCTGCCCATGACAGAATGGAGGACTAGATGATCCTTGAGGTTCCTTCCAACCCAAACCATTCCATGATTCCATGATTCTAACACCTGGATGGGAGGAAGAGTAATGTTTACTCCAAGGAAAGTGTGTTTGAGCTCTACTATGCTCATTTTTCTTTAGACTTTGGCTAATGGCTCGGCCATAACTACCTCCAGACTGTCTGGCTGTCTCCAGTTTGCTGTGGAGTTGTCAAATTTTATTAAACTTCCTCAATTAGGCCTTAAAAATGTGATTGCATTAGCAGATAATTGCAGCTGGAGGGATCATTCCAGCAGCACCTGGCTGATGAGGTGCTGGGATTTTCTGCTGGAAAGGAAGGGAGCAGACAGCAAGAGGTTCCTTTTGAGAGCCAGACAAGCTGGTTCTGAGCTCGCCTTGGTGTTTCCTTGTCTCCACAGGCATAAACACACTGGTGGGTTACGACCTGGTCCCAGAGCCCAAAATCATCGACGCGGCTCTGAGGGCCTGCAGACGGTTAAATGACTTTGCCAGCGCTGTCCGCATCCTAGAAGTTGTAAAGGTGGGTGGAACTGCTCTGTTCCATTGCTAGGGCCTGGCAGCAGGGGAGTTTCCCCTGGCTTTTTCCTGCTGCAAAGGGAAAGCACGCTTTCCTGCTGCCAGAATCAATGGCGCCATGATGAGCACGAAGCTTCCTGGCTTCTTGAGGGACTGAGAGAAATAACTCAGAAAGCTCTCCTGGAAAACACCTGAAACCAGCTCCTTGAAACCTGAAGCCAGCCTTGCCAGGGAGTTAAGGGAAGCCAGGACTTCTATTTCAGCCCTAGAGGCCAGGAGCTCTGTTCTGCCACAAGTGAGGGCTGAGGTGGGAGGCTTTGTGGAGACGTGTGTTGAAGTAACTTCATTCTTTGTTTTTTGGGGTTTTTTTTTCAGGACAAGGCAGGACCTCACAAGGAAATCTATCCTTACGTTATCCAGGAGCTTAGACCAACTTTGAGTGAACTTGGAATCTCCACTCCAGAGGAACTGGGCCTGGACAAAGCATAAACCTTGTTGGTAAGGTTTGATGTTACTTCCCAGACTCTTGGCATGGGACTCCTGTACCCCAAACCCTCTGGCAAAGACAGCATAGGCAAGACCTAATGTGCTGTAATCCCAGACTAAAATAATGCCCTAAATAAAAATCCTTGTGGAAGTGAGGCCTCTTAACTCAGTTTCCTCAGGAGATGACCAGTGTCATATTCTTTTTTTAAATATTATGGTTAGAATAGAGATACTGTGTGTCAGACTGATGCAAATAGTGCTTGATTCTGGATCTTCTAAGTCTTTTTCCTCCTCCTTGCCCTGGGATACAATGTCTTGGTGCCAGGGGTCCTGAATCAGCTGTGCTGGGAATGCAGTACCTGCATTTTTGAGCTGGGGATGGTTAAACAAGGCTTTGAAGGTAAAAGGGATAGAAAAAAACTCGTTTGAGACCTCATGCAAACTGTGGAGATTCTAGGCTGCTTCTTTAATGGCTTTTTTTTTCCCTGTTCTTTTCTATTCCAGGTGCATTACTCAAGCAGTTTACTGATGCTACCTGATTGTACACAGTCACCTGGAGAGACAAACTTTAAATCTTACCTGAAATAACTTCTTCCTTTGTTGAGTCAGAATGGAAGTGCTGTGAAGCTGGGCCTAATAAAGGAAAAACTGGTTTGACTGATGTGGTACCAGTGCCTCGTGTGGTTATTTCCTGTTGCTTTTGTAGGGAAAAAGAAGGAACAAACCATGAATGTGCTTTTAGGAGCTTCTAAATTGTTACTTACCCTGCAAAGCCCGTGTCCGGAGCCTTCCCGAGCAGCTGGCTCTGGGAGGGGAAGAGAAGGAGCTGTTTGGAGAGCACAGCTTTGGCGAGGAGAACAAGGCCGGGGAGGAGGCATTTCTCTGGGGTGATGTCTGAAGCCTCAGATGTGGGTGGGAGGCTCCTGTTCGCAAGAGTCATGTCCTCAGTGGAAGGGAATCTGTTTTGGGATAGAAACTGTCCCTGTTTTCCACTCAGCTCTGGCCCAGGCAAGGGTTTGGGAAAGAAAAAAAACCCAAAAGTGGGTGGGAGGAGAAAGGAAATATCTTAATTCTTGTTATTTTCCTCCTAGCTAGGGGGATTTTCTGGGAAAACAGGAATACGCTTCTGCACAGTGGGCTCAGGGCAAGAGCCGTGCGGGGCAGGATCCCTTGCTGTTGTGTCCTATCCCGCTCTCCCGTCGCATCCCT
>WBMY01003214.1:108768-134001 GCA_013397315.1 Donacobius atricapilla | reverse complement strand
CCTCGGCCAATCAGAGGGAGGGGGCGGGACCGGTGGGGCGTGAGGCGGCCGCGACCCCCGGCCCTGAGGGCGGCCTGGGACCCCCTGCCCGAACCGCCGCCCGGACCGGGGGTCCCACTCCCCCTCCCTGCACACCCGTCTGCCCCAGGCTCAGGGTCCCACCTCCCTTCCCTGTATCCCCCTTCCCGAGCCCCCCGCGCGGCCAGGACCGGGGGTCCCGTACCCATCCGCAGCTCCCCGCCGGTCACCCCGGGCGCTGTGACCCCCCCGGGGTCCCTCCCGCTCTGTCCCGGGACCAGGCTGCCCTCAGTTCCAGGAGGGCTCTCCCACCTCCCTGGCAGCCAGGCACAGCCTCCCTTCCCTCACCTCGCCCGGCAGTGGGGAGAGGGCTTGCTGCCTCTCAGGATGCACAACAGCTGGCAGTGCCTCTTTTGAGGTCTTATTAAAAATAATCCGTCGCTGGAGCTCTCTTGGCCGTGCTGCGTGGTGGTCTGGTTGTCTGCTGGGTCTCTGGATCTGTTTTTAAGGTGCTTCAGTGCTTAAAAGTGAGTTCCCAAGGCACAGCTGTGGATTTTGTGGCTTAAAGCAGGGGATTCCTGTTAAGGTCACTGAGGACTTGGTCTGTGTTCGCTGGGATTAACCTCTGAAAATTGGGGTCATTTATGCAGGGAGTTGGCCTGGAACAGCCTCTGGGACATGGTGCCTGTGCAGTGGTGTGAAAATCAGTGTCTGGCCTTTGGCTGCCGTTCGAGAGCTCAGCCTCACCTCCGCTGCTTGGCTGGGATGTGATCCACGGGAAGGAGTGTTTTCCTGACCTTGGATTTCGGGGCTGAGCCAAACAGAAATTGTTTGTTGTTGAAGCTGAGTCTTTGGAGGAATCGGAGTGGAAAAATTCTTTCTCTTCTTCCTCACTTTCATTGTAACATGGTCTTGTGACTCTCAGGAATGGGAAGAGTTGGGACAATCGTGTTCCTCTGATATTCGTTCCGGGGCGTGGAATATATTGCTGTTCATCGATGTGGGATTTGTTGCTTTGGCTCTGAGGAAGTAAATATTCCTAGAATCACAGGATGGTTCGGACTGGAAGGGAAATGAAAGCTCATCCAGTCCCACCCCTGCCATGGGCAGGGATGCCTTCCACTGTCCCAGGCTGCTCCAAACCCCCATGTCCAACCTGGCCTGGGAACACTTCGAGGGATTCAGGGGCAGGCACAGCTGCTCTGGGCACCCTGTGCCAGGGCCTGCCCACCCTCACAGGGAAGAATCGTCTAATATCCAATCTAATCTTTGTCAGTTTGAAGCCATTCTCTGTTGTCCTGTCACTTCAGGACTTGTAAAAAGTCTGTCTCCATCTTTCTTCTCTGATCTTTCTCCCTTTGGCTGCCTTGTGTGCATTAAAGCTGTCCTGGTATCTGACAGAACAGGGCCGTGCTCACTCTTTATTCACTGTTCAAACAAAAAAAGGTTGAAGGTGATTTCCAGCCAGTAACTCCCATGTCAGGCTCACTTCTTAAGGAGAATTAACACATGTCCCGCCCTGGATTCCCCTGGGACAGCTCTTTGCAGCTCATCTGGTCCTTGTGTAAGGTTCTGTATCCTCCTCTTGGGACTGCAAGTTTTTGTCTTGCCTTTTTTTTTTTCCCCCCAAGAAAAATCCCCCAGTCCCCAGCAGCTGGTTGAGAGGAATTTTTGACTGCTGCTTCCTGGAGCCTTGAAACCTTGTTGGCCCGGTTTGAAATGGAATCCCAGCCTGTGGGACAGCCTGTGCCCTGCCAGGGGCTGGATCCAGGGGCTGGCTCCGTGCTGGGGTGACAATGTCCCAGTGACACTCCCTGACGTGCTCTGCCAGCAGCAGAAGCATCCTTGCCCTCCCAGCCCGTGGATCTCTTACTACAGCACCAGGGTTGTCCCTCCTTGCTGGAGCTCCCAGTTCAGTGCTTCATCCTCAAATCCTGATGTGACCGGGATTTCTGCCTTTTCAGGAGACTTTGTTCATGATGTTCGTTAAGCTTTGTGTAAAATAAGCTGCTTTGGTCCTGTTAAAAATATCTCTGGCTGCTCTGTTACTTATTGTAGCCAGTTAATGAGAGATGATTAACTTCCTTCCTTTATCTAGTAACCTGCTGGAAGTGGCAGCTGCCTCCAAAACTTTGATTCGAGCTTCACAAAGAGCTGGAAACTTCCATCCTTTTCAGAGATATCAGTAATAAAATCCTCAAGATTTCTCTCAGTGCATCTTCCAGGCAGCAGCAGCACTCTGGGTCTGCAGGACTGATTATATTTGGGGCAATACTGTGATATTTTGACAACTGTATTAAGTTCCAGGTGATTCTAGGTTGAGCTCTTTTTCCTTGATCTCATCTAGAGAGGCCTCTCATTTTGTTTCTTTAATCTGTGAGAACAGAAGGAAAAGAAAAAACAGAATTTCTTGCACAAACCTGTTGTATCCAGACCTTTCAGCAGCGCGACACCAGCTCTGTATTTACATTAAGCTGCGTTTGAAAATAGTTTTAATATTCGTGGCAGTGCAGTTTGGTCGAGGTGTGGAGTTATTCTGCACTGGGGGCATCCGAAGCTGTGGAAAACAACATCCCACGTCCCTAGCACTTGAGGAAGCCATGGCTGGAAGGGCAACAAATGGGATCTGCTCATGGCATCCCGCAGGTCGAGCCAATCCTTGCTTTGTGAGCACGAGCTTTGTGGCTGGACACACTTATTGTGGCTCCAAGTGGTTCTGAGTTAAATCCCTGTCTCCTGATCCTATCCAAGGCTTGTTTCAAGAGGGTCAGCTGTCTCTTGCTGTGTAGCTGGCAGAAAATGACTGTAAAACGTGAAGTTTGTGGGCAGCTCCTCGCTGATCTCCGCATTGCTGCTGCTCGCTCATCCCTCGCTGCCTGCCCCGGGCTCACAGAAGCTGCTGCCCGTGTATCACCCTCTGCTTTCCCTCCTGCCCTACCCAGGCACGTGTCCAAACACTTCAGCTTTGTTGCAGATTCCCTGCTCTTTGGGTTCCTATTTTAGACACACTTGCACAATAGCAGGCAAATTAAGCTGAGCTGCTGGGCCTTGGCCTTACAGCCTAATTAAGTGATTTTTTTAGAGCTGTGCAGTAAGATGAGAGCTTGTCTACCGTGGGAATCAAACTGTGGTGCAACTGAAGCTGTGGTGCTGCTCTCCCTGCCCTTGGAGAGCCTCCAGCTTTCTTTTGGGTGCAGATGAGCCAAGGGAAGTCAAATGTGTGTTTTACAGTGGTACTGTAGCATTTTTCCTCATTCCCGAGCACTCTCCTCCCAGCCTGACCACCCAGGCTCTCCAGAGGATTATGCTGCTCTCACTTTCCACTTCCCACACCTTGAAGGGAGTTCCTCTTCCTTGTGCAGTTGTTTTCTGCCGGACTTTAGTCCAGCTGGGGCTCATGTGCTCCGGACTAAAGGGTTTGTGCTGATGTGCAGCACTGTCGTGTGAGGGGAAGTGTAAACTTGTGCTGACAGCCCTTATCTCTGCACAGCTGAAGCTTCCAGAGGAGTCAGGGGTGAAATAAAAACATGTTTCATCTCCAGCATGGCAGTCCTGCTGCTTCTTCCCACTTTTTGCAGCCCTTTCTCGCTGGGGAGTTGAACTTTGCCGAGCAGCATCCGAGAATCTGCGATGCCTCAGCCCGGGGTGATTCACAAACGAGTGTGACCTGTTGGTGGGGAGTGCCTGCCATGCAGGAGCTGTGGAGTTACTCATTAACTCTCCGTGTGCATCCTGCTCAGCAGAAGGCTGCGCTAGAACCCCGGGAATGGCTCCAGAGGGATTTTCCTCTGTGCCGGGGCTCCTTCAGCCCCCGCAGGCCCCAGCTCCGTCAGCCCCGGCGCAGCCTTGGTTCATTCTCACCCCTTGAGGCACCGAGTTAGAAGGGCTGGTCTGGACACACGAGGTGCTGAGGGAGGGAGAAGGAGCCACTTTTTAATTTTCTGACCCACACCCGGCTCTGGGGTTGCCAGGCAGGAGGATTTCCGAGTTCAAAAAGGGCCTTGGAATAAGTGGGGAGAGAGTGCTCCAGAGGGCAGCATCTGGCTGCCCAAGAGGAATCTCTGCATGGAAAGGAGTAGGTAGAAAAGAGGAGATAAAAACAGCTGTGTGCATTGCAGGTGAGGGGAGAGAGGTGCTCCGAGGTGCAGAGAGCCTGTTTTTAAACATCAGAGGATCTGAGGGAGACGAGTGGGAGGTGCTGTGAGTAGAAGTGAGAGCTGTTATGCCAGCAGCATTAAAACCTCCTAAAATAATTGGTGTCACACCTCCAGCTCAATTTTCCTGAGTGTTTCACTTAATCCAGAGCAATCATTGGCATTTTAGCTTGCTGGCATCTCTCAGCCAGGATCAGCTGTATCTCATTTTGTGTGGCTCCATGCTTGCTTTGTGGGGCCCAGCGACATCCTGACCATGGATGGATGAATCCAAATCCCTGAAAATTAGGAATAACTTGCTGTAGGTGAGTAGAAGGAACCTGCGCAAAGCATTCTTGTGCCAAAAGCACATTTTGGTTGTTCAGACATCCCTCTTGGCCGAACAGATTATTTCTGCTCACAAGTCTTGCTTTGCTGGTAGTCATCTCCTTGGATATTTAAATTCCATGTCAGCCAGGGCCATTTCCCTGTGGCAGGGATGTGTTTCACCCCCTCAGATCCCCAGCTAACAAGCGGATGGAAAGCAGGCAGCATGGATAAGGTGGACCTGATGTTCTTAAAGGCCTTTTCCAAACTGAACAATTCAATGCTGTCAGTGATGATACCCCATATCCAATGCTGATTTATCCTTGTGCTCTCTCCCTCCAGGACCCCTCGGTGACACAGCTCACAAACACCAGCCAAAGTGGCTTGGATGAATTCAACCCCTTTTCCGAGAGCTCCCAGCTGGTACGTGCCACGTCTCTCTGTGCCCTGTGTACCTGGTGGTGGTTTTAGTGGTGTAGGAGGTCCCTTGATAGGTGCAGCTTAAAAAAGGAGGAATTCACAGCTGATTTCCCTGTGGATGTGGCTCATGGTACGCAGGAGTGGGCAATTGCTCCTGCACTGGAGCAGTAATAAGCTCCCAGCTGGAGCTCTCCGCTGGCATGGAACACTCTCCAGCTGGCTGCTGACTCCCAGGGAAGCCCCATGAGGTGTGAAGGGGAAGATGGTTTGTGGCAGGACACGGCAGGATTTATTTGCTCCCTGGGCTGGCAGCTGAGCTGCGCTGGCAGTGCCTTTGAGGGGCGCCTGGGAGAGCCTCATCTTTATTCCCTGGCTGCTGCCACGAGCCAGGTGGGAGGAGGAGGGCAGGAAGACGAGATTTTAAACAATTCACCAAGAGTGTTTCTCCTGCCGTGTTTTTCCCTGGTTGCCCGTGGTCTCCTGCAGACAAATGCGGCACGGACGACGCCGGCGCAGCCCTCGGGTCACTCGCAGCCGGCCGTGCTGCAGACGTCCGTGGAGCCCACGCCGCAGGTACGGCCCCTCCTGCTGCCCTCCCGGCCTCCTCGAGCTCCCAGGGCCTCGGGGAGCGCAGGATTCCCTCGGGTGGTTTCCTAGAAATGCTTCATAATGCTTGTATCCCCAGTCATCTGTCCGGTATATTATGTTCTGTACCTTTAAAACTAATTCTAAGAGGAAAACGAAGAAAGAAGAAGCGCACAGTTTATTTTTAAAAAATCGTCTTACTCCTCTGCATGCTTCTCCTAGGCAGTGTGTTCGACTGAGGCTCAGACTCCTGTGGGACAGAGATCTCCTGTGCCTTTTAGTTAGTTTTAACTAGCTAAGGCAGAAAAATTCCCTAAACTATTTTTTTTCCTTTTTCTTAAAACTGTTTAAACCTACTCCAGACTAAAAACCCAGAGGAGAACCAAAAAATCACACCTGTGCCCTCTGGGGCCCAAGACAGCATTTTTCTCCAGCACAAAAAAAATTATTACAATACTAAAAGAAACAAGCTACTTCCACAACAAAAACGTTCTCAATCTACCATCTCACTTTAAAACAAAATGTTTTATTGTTTCATATTATTCATTCTCTGTACTCATAAACACTTTATTTATTAAATAGTTTTTTCCACTTTTCTACAAAAAAGTTTTTTTACAAACCAGTTATTAAAAAAAAAATTTACGTTTACTTTTCCAAAAAAACCCATTCAAGAGTTTCCTCCCAAATTTACCCTAAACCAAAACAGTTGGTGCCTGGGAAGCTGCATGTGATCTTTTCAACTTGCATTTCCAAGGCAGATCATTATAGGGAATACACATGTACAGTCCTTACGTCTCTGTCCCTGTCCCTCTGGTGGCAAAGCTTGCTTTGCCTTGTGTCCTGTTGCCTCTGGCTTCCTTCATTCCCAGGAAATCCTGGAATGTATCCTGTTAATGCCTTTAGCTCAGCTCTGGTGTCTAGTCACACACTCAGTACCAGGGGAATAAATGCAAGTCCCTGACTGCCAGGGCCACCTCATCCAAAGACCTGAGGCTGCTGGGAGAAAGAATCATTTCTGAGAATACAAAACAGATGGAAGAGGTCCTTAAGAGGTGTGGTAGGTAGCTGGAAAGGGAATTGTCCTGGTAAGCCCCGGAGCCCTGCTCACCACTCTGTTGTGAGGTGCTCAGAGCAGTGAGGTGAATTGTGAGGTAGAAGAAGCTGTGGATAAGCTGCTTCTCCCAGCCCTGTCTTCCTGTAGGATAACTTGATTTTGTCCTCCAGTGGCAGAATCAAGGTGTCTGAGGCTGAGCTTTCGTGCCACCCTGTGCCCTGCTTCATTCCCAGCCTGGCACCCGGTGGTGCCACCACAGCCGAGGGCAGGGCTGACCTCTCTGATCTCTGTCCCCTCCCCAGGCCGTGGCTGCAGCAGCACAGGCAGGGCTGCTCCAGCAGCAGGCAGAGCTAGAGAGGAAGGCAGCTGAGCTGGAGAAGAAGGAAAGGGAACTGCAGAGCCACGCCGCCAGCATTGACCGTGAGTACTGACTGCTGCCCAGGGCAGCCTGGATCGCTTGGTTTGCCAGGATTTCAGGAAAACTCCCTGTGGCAACCCTTCTGGGACAGTGCCTGGCATCCCATAGCTTCTAAGGTGGGAAGGCAGCTCAGAGTGGGGGGTGCTGGAGGCCAGCTCTGGTGGGTCCCAGCCCTCAAGCAGCTGCATTTCACCACCAAAAGCTCTCAAGCACTGATGTGTACCTGTGCCACACTTGGTGAGTGACACTGCAATGCTGAGGCTTCTCACTGAGAGCAGCAAAGCTCTTCTTCTCAGCCTCGACGCGCTCTTAACCACAGGAATGCAGTATTTTCCCCCAGTCTTGGTTTGAAGTGGCTGAGTCTGGGCTTGCAGGGCTGAGTGATGGTGGCTGGGGTGGCCCTTTGGCCAGTGCAGGGGAATTCTGCCTTCCTCAGGGGAAAGCCCCTGCACACAGCTGCTCTGCCAGCAGTTTATCCCATTCCTGCTGTGCTGCCTGCTCAGATGTAGGAGCTGCCCAACCCCTGGGCTCTGCCAAGGCTTTAATGCGTGAATTAAACAATAGCTGAATGGCTGCTTGGAAATTCTGGGGTGGGAATTAGTCTTTTAATGACAGAAGAGCAAGTGAAGAGCTGCTCCTTCCTCCCTTCCACAGCGAGGCAGAACAACTGGCCTCCTCTCCCCAAGAGGTGTCCCATCAAGCCGTGCTTCTATCAGGACTTTTCTGCAGACATCCCAGCTGACTACCAGCGGATATGCAAGATGCTCTATTACTTGTGGATGTGTAAGTAATGGTTTGAACTGCAGTCAGAATGCTTTTTGAGGAGGTTCTGTGTGAAAAGCTGAGCTCTGTTGCACATTAAATGCTGTTGATGTTGTCTGCAAGACTAAAATCACGTTTCCCTCCTTTCTTATGAAGGTAAATGTGAAGAGCCCCAAGTTTATGCTTTGGGAATAGCTCACTCATGACGGAATTTTCATTGTTTAATGGAGGCTTGAACACCTATTTAAGATTTGGCCATGAACAGCAGGATCAGATGAGCTTCTTAGGTCAAGCTCTGTTTCCTGTCCAGGGGAGGCAGGGAAATTGCATGGCCCAAAGTCACCTTAATTTCTGCAGCTGTCCGTGTGGTCAGTGACAGAGACGTTAGGGATGCTTTGGAGTTTCCAAGAGCTTGCTGATGTTGTTTTCCTCTCTCTCCCACCCCAAACAGTGCATTCCATCACCCTGCTCCTAAACCTGCTCGCTTGCCTGGCGTGGTTCTCAGTTGATAGCAGCAGAGGAGTGGACTTTGGGCTCTCCATTCTGTGGTTAATTTTATTCACCCCTTGTGCCTTTCTCTGTTGGTACCGACCAATTTACAAGGCTTTCAGGCAAGTACTGGGTTTGTTTTTTTTCTGTAACGGGGATGTATCTGTTAGTGGGAGGAGCTTTGGGTTTATCTGTTCCCATTGTGTATTGCCCGCAGGATTTTTCCAGCTCTTTGCATCATTAGATAAACCCAAACCACTGTGTTACTAAACATATTAGATCTGTCTGATAGAACTTAATTATGGTGATCCTTTTTCCTCCTGAAATCCAAGCCTAGGCAGACATAGGGTGCTTTAAATTCATTTTTTATTTCCTTTGGTAATTTCTGAGACCCTGTTTGGTACAGTGATGTTGAGCACACTGCGTTTGTTGAGGGAGCTGCCTTCACCCCATCTTGCACTGGGCAGAGTGCTGGATTTACAGTGGGCACATTTGGGTGCCCAAATTCCTCCGCACATCACCTCCCCTCAGCAGCTCTTCTCCAGAGAAAGGAGTTCACTGAAGCTGTTCCTCTCCCCTCAGAGCAGGGATTCAGTGCAGGGATCATGGGTTTCACTCCTGTTGCCATCTCTCCCGCAGGTCTGACAGCTCCTTCAGCTTCTTCGTCTTCTTTTTCATCTTCTTCTGCCAAATAGCAATCTACATCATCCAGGCTGTCGGAATTCCTGGCTGGGGAGACAGGTAAGCTTGGCTTCGCTGCCTGCCATGTCACAGATCCCTTTTCTCACCAGGGCTGTGACTGGCAGGAGCTTTGATGCCTCGTTCTGACAGCTGCCTGTTCTTCCTGCTGTGGTTTTCCTCTCTCAGCCCATGAGCAGCCTTGGCAGGTCCCAGCTGCCTCCCTCCTCTGCTCTTCCCATCCTAATCCCAGTATGTGAGGGAGTGTGAGAAGGGGAGTATGTGAATTACTGGATATTGGGAAGAAATTCTTCCCTGTGAGGGAGCGTGAGAAGGGGAGTATGTGAATTACTGGATATTGGGAAGAAATTCTTCCCTGTGAGAGTGGGCAGGCCCTGGCGCAGGTTGCCCAGGGCAGCTGTGGTTGCCCCTGAATCCCTGGCAGTGTCCCAGACCAGGCTGGACTGGGCTTGGAGCACCCTGGGACAGTGGAAGGTGTCCCTGCCCATGGCAGGGGAGTGGAATGTGATGAGTTTTGAGGCCCCTTCCAACCAAACCATTCTGGGATTCTGTGAGAACTCTTCTGTGCCTCTTCTGCCTTCTCCCTCGGTCAGTGCAGACCATATTTGCTCCTCTAGTGTGAACCAGATCTGCCTCGTTTAAACTGGAGCCTTCCCTGACAGCAGTGTGGGGCTGAGGGCTCTCTGACCTGAAATCTGGGCACTGCTCAGCCTGATACTGCTGCTACCACCCTGACTCTGTCCCCAAACTCTTCCCGAATTTCTCTGGAGCGTGTGGTCAGTGGGCTGAGATAAGCAGAGAGGCTTTTACCCTCGCCTTTTCTCGGTGCAGAAGGGTGAGCCTGGGCTTCTGGAGTGAGTCCAGCAGCCTCGTGTCAGCAGCTGTGCCCTGCGGGGAGAGCACAGCCTTTCCTTTCGCCTTGCTGCCTTGGCTGCAGCTCCCGTCGTGGGGTTACGGAGCGCAGGGAAAAGGTTAGCAGCCTGTGGAGCTTCTCCCGAGGGGAAGCCTCCAGGTGGGAGCTGCTGTCTATTTTTGCTGCTGCCTGCAGAAGGGCTCGTGGGCAGAGCTGTCCCCGGCCTCCCCGCCGCTGCCTGAGTCACGGGGGGCGGGGAGGGGGTTTAGTCTGGCTTGGAGAGGCTGCCTGGAGCTTTCTGCTCCGTTTCCTCGCGCCAGACAGCGCGGATATTTCTGGCTGCAGCGCGTGGTGTGCCTTTCCGCTTCCCTGTGCTGCGGGGAACGGGGCCACACGTCGGATGGGACCCGTTCCCTCCCTCCTGCTGGCGCACGGCGTGCTTGGCTGAGCAGTTGGAAAGGTTCCTTTCTCCAGCACCCAGGAAGGTGTTCTGAGTGAGGTGTCTTGGTATTTTCAGCCGCAGCCAAGTGCTGGTAGCTCCTTGAATTCTCCCTGCCCCTTCCCTTCAACAACTCCCAGCGTCTGTAATGTAGAATTGTGGAATCACAGAACGCTTTGGGTCGGAAGGGACCCCAAGGCTCATCTCATCCATGGGCAGGGAACCTTCCACTATCCCAGACTGCTCCAATCGCCGTCCAGCCTGGCCTGGGACACCTCCAGGGATGGAGTAGTTGCTCTGGGCAACCTGTGCTAGGGTTTCACCACCCTTCCTGCCTCTTCCTCCCACTCCTGACCCTTACATCCCTGTCAGGGTGACACTCAGGTCCAGACCTGCCAGCTGGTCTCTTCCAATTTAGCTGTCCCAGCCCATCTTTACCCCACTTGGCTGAATTTTGAGAAGGTGTCCATGGAAGTCACTGTTGGCGCCAAGAGTATTGATTTTGCTGCCTGAGGGGAGGGCACAGAGATGGAACGTGGGTGGGGTGAGCACAGTCCTCTAAAAATCCTAATGGAAACTCTGCCTGGATGAGCTCTGGGCTCCCATTTCCACAGCTGTTTGGTTTTGTAGTCCCCTGTAACCTTCCCCTAAAGCACGTGTGGGTGCCTGTCCCCGCTGTGCTCCAGCTGTGCTGGAATGCTGTCCCTGCTCACCCTGCTCTCCCCTCCCTGCCAGCGGCTGGATCGCGGCGCTCTCGGAGGTGCACGGGAACCTGGCCGTGGCGGTGATCATGATGGTGGTGGCAGCCTTCTTCACGCTCTGCGCTGTCCTCTCCCTCTTCCTCCTCAAGCAGGTGAGTGGCTCTGGGGCCAGCAGAGCTCAGGCTGCTCCCAGGGGTCTGGGATTGATGCCTCCCTTCGCCCACCTGGGAGTGATGATGGGATGGCGGCACTGGTGGGTCAAGAGGTTGTAATTAAAGTGGTTTTGCTTGTGCTTCCTGCATCGATGCCAGATTTCTTGGACACTCTTGAAGTGGGAAGTAGCCTCCTTTTGGAGTCATAGAATCATGAAATGATTTGGGAAGGGACCTTAGAGGTCATCTTACCCCCTGTCAAGGGCAGGGACACTTTCCACTATCTCAGGTTGCTCCAAGCCCTGTCCAACCTGTCCTGGAACATTTCCAGGGATGCAGGGGCAGCCACAGTTTCTCTGGGCAACCTGTGCCAGGGCCTCACCACCCTCACAGAGATGGATTTTTTTTCCTGATGCCCCATCTAAGCCTGCCCTCTGGCAGTTTAAAACCATTGCCCCTTGTTCTGCTTGGAGCTGGCAGAGCCGAGGTTGCCGTGGCTCTGTTCAGCATCCAGGGATTTTCAGTCACTGCTCCCACAGCGTTGTGGGGCTTTTCAAAGCCTGGTGGGATCCCAGTGAGTGCCTTCTCGCTGGTTCCTAAACCCAACCCTCCTCCCTTCTGCCTGACAACAGCAGGGCTGGATTTCTGCAGGAGCAGCAGAAATGGAGCTTGGGGCAAGGCAAAGACAGGCTGGATTGATGCTGTTTTTATTGGTACTTCCTTCTTTTCCCCTGCGTTTGTCTTGAAGGAAATACCCGATGCTGTTGGCACCTTCAGGTCCTGCCCTCCAGTAAATACTGGGTTAAGTCTGAGCCATCACAGTGTGGGGAGTTTAGGTCTGAAACCAGCACTTGTGCTGAGAATTCCACAATTTTCAGCAAATGAAGGTCTCCTGAAATCTGCAGCATCCCGTGCTGGGAGCCATGGAGCCACTGGCTCCAGCCCATCCTCTGCAGCTGTCGAGGGAGCTGGTTAGCCCAGGAAAAGTGAGGTGTGTGCCGCAGTCCCACAGGCACACGCTGATTTCATTCACTCCTTCCCTCCCCTCTCGTTCCCAGGTGCATTCCCTGTATCGGCGCACAGGAGCCAGCTTCCAAAGGGCCCAGGAGGAGTTTTCCCAAGGCATCCTCACCAACAGGAGCTTCCAGAACGCAGCGGCCGGGGTGGCCTCCTCGGCTGCACAGAGTGCTTTCCGGGGAAACTAACCCTTCCCAGGAAACCCAGCCCTTCCTGGGCTGCCTCCCTCTCGCTTCCTCTGCCCTCATCTCCCCAACCTTCATTTATTTTTTTTTTCTAAAATGCACTTTTTGGGGGTACCATGTGAGCTCTGTGATGCCGACACTCCTGATGAGAAGAGGGTTTTTTTAGCTTCAGCTGAGCTACGGTTTGGATGATTAGTTTTCCCTGTCTTGTTTTAGGAAGTGGAGAGATGGGGGAAGACATTCTCTGAGGCAAATATTCCTCTCTCCAGGACCTTCCGGGTGTTCATCTCTTCCTCACTCTGTCTGTAGCAGGAAGATGAGGAGAAGCAGATTTTTGATTTTACTCTCTCTCTTCTCTTGGCCTTTGCTACGAAGAATTTGATTATCTGCTGTTTTGGGAGGGTTTTGTAACGTGCATGTAGTTGATGTCGTTAATTTTAAAGAACAGAAGCTGTACTTTTGGTTTATTACTCTCACACGATGCTGTATTTTCACCTCATAACTGCTGGCCTTCCTGAGAGCCGGGATGACGTGGCACAAAGGAAAATCTGGGAGCAGGGGGGAGTGTGTGAGGGTATGTATTTCCCCTGGTCCCCCCAGGGCACATCCCTTGCTTCCACGAGGATCCTGCAGGTGCCAGCCCTGGGCTCGGAGAGAGGAAGAAGGGATCAGTGGAAGCTGAGTCTTCTCAGTGACCTGAAACCAGGCGAGGGACAGGAAAAGGGATTTTGGTTTGGCTCCCAGCTCCAGGTTGGGGCAGCTGAGGATGCCGTGTCACACAGTGCCTGTGACGCCCTTCTCCAACTAACCTTGAATCAGTCTTTCTCCGGGGAAAGCTCCTCCCTGCCTTCCTCCTCAGGAGGTTAATTTTTTTTTAGCTGGGAAGGAAGTGTTTTGATGTGTGTTCAGCTGCATCCCAAGATGGGATGTCCCTTGGGGCGCGGGTGAGGTGCAGGGGTGGATGGGGGCAGATTCCCACCTCTCCCTCCTTCAGCCCCGTGTTTAGGGTGTCGGGGAGAGGGGTGCGTGCAGTTCTGGCTTTGTGGTGCCCCTTTGGCAGGGTGGGGGTTGTATTAGACCCCCATCGTGTGCTGGTGAGAGGCACTGGGGGGGTGCTGGGATACAGAAATCGGTATTTTTACACCCTTTTCTTCCTGTATTAAGGTTGTTTGGTTCGTTTTGGTTTTTTTTTTTTCCCCGCGTCTGATCTTTTAATGTTTAAAAAATTATTAATAAAAAATTGTTCATGTGGTCCAGCCGCGGTGCCCGTGCCTGCGGGAGGGGGCGTGGTTGTGGGCGTGGCCATATACCGTGATCATCAGTTTGGGGCGTGGCCAAGGTGGGTGGAGCGGGATTTGGGGCGCGGCTCGGTGGGCGGATGACCGCTGCGGGGGCGTGGTTTTGGATCAATGTGGGCGTGGTTATGGGCGTGACGTAGGCCGTGGCGCGCCGGGAAGGCGGAAGCGGCTCCCGGGACCGGGGGCCGGAGGGGCCATGGCCGGGGCCGGCTGGGCCCCGCCGCGCCTCGACGAGTTCATCCTCACCGAGCCCCTCGGCTCCGGCACCTACGCCACCGTCTACAAGGCCTACCGGAAGGTAGGGCCGAGCCCGCCGCGGGGCTCGCCGTTTTGCTCTCCAGTCTGCCCCCCCACTCCCGTGGGACCCCCGTTTTTTAGTCCTCCACATGGAGTCCCGCCCCTATAGCCCCCGCCGGGCACCTGCCGCCCCCTTGCAGGGGTTCCTTCCCTTCCCTCCCCAGCCGGCGGGCGGGGGGAGCAGCCCAGGGGGGCTGTTTGCGTGGGGGGTTGCAGCGTTGCCCCCCCTCCTCGGCAGAGGGACACGCGTGAGGTGGTGGCCATCAAGTGCGTCAACAAGAGGAGCCTGAACCGAGCATCGGTGGAGAACCTGCTGACAGAGATCGAGATCCTCAAGACCATCCGCCATCCCAACATTGTGGAGCTCAAGGACTTCCAGGTGGGCTGGGGGCTTCCGGGAGGGGCAATTGACCCAGAGCGACTCTGGCTTGGATCCATCCCCGCTTCCCAAGGGTGTGGCCGTGGCGCTTGGTGCCAGCAACTGGGCAAACTGGTGCAGGTGAATCTGTGGGGGTGGCACTGGCTGGGGTGTCACTGGCAGGGTGTTATTGCCTCGCAGTGGGACAGTGACCACATCTACCTGATCATGGAGTTCTGCGCTGGGGGAGACCTCTCCCGCTTCATCCGGATGCGCCGGATGCTCCCCGAGAAGGTGGCACGCGTCTTCCTGCAGCAGCTCGGTGAGGACACCCCACCTGGCTCCCGCTCTGCCTCTGGTGGGGACCCTCCCCGGGGGTTTTGGGGTGCAGGGCTGTGCTGTCACGTGCCCATCCACCCTCCCAGCCTGTGCTCTGAAGTTCCTCCACGACCACAACATCTCCCACCTGGACCTGAAGCCGCAGAACATTCTCCTGAGCTCCCCAGAGAACCCCCAGGGCAAGCTGGCAGGTCAGGGCAGGGCAGTTCCCTGGGAGGGGCTGGGATGGTGAAAACCCCTCCTCCCTGTGCCCCCACGAGCTCTCTGTCCGGCAGATTTCGGCTTTGCTCAGTACATGTCCCCGTGGGACGAGAAGCACGTGCTGCGTGGCTCCCCGCTCTACATGGCCCCCGAGATGGTGTGCCGGCAGCACTACGATGCCCGCGCGGACCTGTGGTCGGTGGGCGTCATCCTTTACGGTGGGTTTGGCTTTTCTTGCCCCGGGGGGGCCTCCGCTCAGGGCTGGTTTCCCCCTCTCCATCTCCCCCCACTGCTCCTTTTCCCTCCGCAGAAGCACTTTTTGGGAAGCCGCCCTTCGCTTCCCACTCCTTCGCCGAGCTGGAGGAGAAGATCCGCAGCGACCGGGCTGTGGAGGTAACGGCTGGGATGGGGCTGGGGGGTTCTCACAGTGGTCAGTGGGCTCAGCTCCTTCCTTCCCCAGCTTCCCAGCCGGCCCCAGCTCTCTCTGGAATGCCGGGATCTCTTGGGACAGCTGCTGGAGAGGGACCCTCGGAAGCGCATCTCCTTCGAGTGCTTCTTTGCCCACCCCTTTGTGGACATGGAGCACATCCCGGGCCCCGAGAGCCTGGGCAAGGCGGTGAGCAGGGGCTGGGGGCTGCTCCCTGGGGACGGGGTGGGTTCCAAGCCCTGACACCCACCCTGTGTCCTCCAGACTGCCCTGGTGGTGGAGGCAGTGAGGAAGGATCAGGAGGGAGACGCCAATGCTGCCTTCTCCCTCTACCGCAAAGCCCTGGAATATTTCGTGCCGGCACTGCACTGTGAGTTCCCCGTGGGGGATTTTGTGGGGCCTGGGTGTGTTTTTGGGGTGCAGCACCCCGAGGGAGGCCAGTTTTCAGCCCACCCACCCCTGTGTTTGGTCGTTCTCCTCCTCAGACGAAACTGATGCTCGACGCAAAGAAGCCATCCGGGCCAAGGTGAGCAAAAACCTCTGGGGGGGTGGGCGCAGCACCCCCATCCTTTTACCCCATATCGGGGGTCTCCTCACCTCCAAAACGTCCACAGGTGAGGCAGTACATCTCCCGAGCAGAGGAGCTGAAGGTGTTGCTCACCTCCAGCAACAAGAACCTCCTGGAGAAAGGAAACCCGGCCAGAGAGCTCCTTAAAGGTAGTGATTTTTGAGCAGGTGTTGGAGCTGGCAGGGGGCAGTGGTGGGGTTTGGGCTGAAGGGTGCAGGTTTTGGGCAATCCCCGTAGCCATGTCCCCTTGCAGAGATGGCCAAGGACAAGCCTCGGCTCTGCGCAGCGCTGCAAGTGGCTTCAGCTGCCATCGCCAAGGTGAGGGGTGGCCTTGGGGGTCCCCTCACCCCTCGAGGGAAGGGGAGGGTGCAAACCTGGTGGGGACGGAGCTGCTGGATCCCCACAGCCAGTCCCCGGGGCCTCTTGCAGGAGGAGGAAGGCAGGGATGACAGTGATGCCCTGGAGCTGTACCAGCAGAGCTTGGGGGAGCTGCTGCTGCTCCTGGCCGGTGAGTTGGGACGGTGGCCAGGGTTTTAGGGCAAGGATGGGTCCTGCTCCCATCCCTCATCCCATGGCACCTTTCCCCTGCAGCAGAGCCAGCGGGGCGGCGACGGGAGCTGCTCCATGCGGAGGTGAGTGCCAGCCCTGGGACACCCGGGCACCCCTGGCGGCCTGGCTCCAGAGGGACTGTGTCCTCTCTCTCTCCCCACCAGATCCAAACCCTGATGGCCCGAGCCGAGTACTTGAAGGATCAGATCAAGGTATGATGAGTGGGGTGGGGCTCTGGAACATGCTGGGGGAGGATAAAGGCTGGAAAAACCCCCTCTCCCTTGGCAGATGCGGGAGGCACAATCCCTGGGCAAAGAGGCGCTGGCAGAGTCCGTCCGGAGCGGTGAGTCACCCTTTTCCAAGGGGACTGGGGGAATATTCCTCCAGCTGCCCGGGCCATGCAGATATCCCTGCCCGCGGCTGATCCCAACCCCACACAGCCCCGTGTCCCCCCAGCACGGGCTCGTCCCCGGCCGGGAGCCCGCCCGGAGGGGTGGCAGCGGCGCGGGCTGAGCCCCTGTGTGCCCCGGCACAGCCTGTACCTTGCAGTGACTCCCGGGAGCTGCCCCGCGGGACGCTGCTCGCCGCCCTGCCAGGGGACACCGAGACGAGGCTTCTGTCCCCCCCAGCAGGGTGACACCTGGGGGGCCGCCCTCGGGCTCCCAGCCCCGGGGGCACCGCGGGGACATCTGCCCCTCTCCCAGGCGCTGGCTCATTTCCCTGCCAGCCCTGCCTCGACCGTCTGCTGCTGCAGCCTCCCCTGCCACAGCGGGCGGGTTATTCCACTCTAATTCCCTCCGCTGGCTGCCACGGGAAGGGTATTTTTATCCTGGCCCTGGGCTCTGGCAGGACATCCCCCCTGCTTTCTTGGCTGGGTGGTTCTTCCACCTCCCAAATTCTGGGGGAGCCCACGTGGCCCAGGTCCACAAATCTGGCCGGGAGCTGAGGGTGGACAGGGATGCTCCGCTGTGCCTTCCTCGCCCAGCATCTACCTCTCCCCTCACCGCTGCTCGTGCAGCCTCCAGCACCCACTGCGCTGGCCCAGCCCAGCCATACCTCCCTGCCTCTCGCTGCTGGAGCACTGGGAATGAGGCTTTTCCTTCCTAAACCCGGAGCGTGACAGGCACCGGCTGCGTCATCAACGTCACGACCGTGAGCAGGGCTCAGCGGGGACCGACTGAGCTGGGCATGAGCAGCAATCAGTCACCTTCAGGGAGACACTCTCAGCATCCTGCCTGCCCTGCTCCACTCCTCAGGGCCCTGACACCCCCAACACCCCAGCCATGTTCCCAAGGGTCACTGGTATGGGGTGCTGAGGTTGCCTGTCCTGCAAAACGAGGTACTTGTCTCAAAATCTACTGTATCTCAAGGGAATGTAATTTATTGTCTTTAATAAACTTCAATTTTGATTTCTCCACCTCCTCCACTATCGGGTTTGTGATTTAAACCTAAGAGGGGTCCCAAGGCAAGCCCAGGACCCAGAACCAGCCTGGGGTCCTGGAGCCATCGAGGAGAGCTGGGGACCCTCGTCCCTGTTCCCCCAGGAGCAGAGCTGGGGTGTCCCCTCCTCTGCTCCAGCAGTGCTCTCCCTTCCTGTGCTCCCCGGGGACACGAGGCAGCCAAAGCAAGGTTTGACCTTGTTTTCACTTCCCATCTTTTTATTTTTTTGTGTGTGTGGAAAACACGGAGCAGAACAACGCGAGCCGTTACGTAAAATCCTGTTTTCTCCAATAGATTTTTGTGGCGGGTGAGGAAGGGCCGGGCTGGGCCATGGGGGAAGGCAGATGGGCTGAAGCAAACAACAGGGGGATTTTTGGGCTGTCCCATGGATATTCTGAGCCATGACCTCTTCCCGAGACAGCCTCCCCACAGATCCTGCCCCTGCGCCAGCTGCTCCATGCTCAAACCGGCCTGGAGCTTCCCAGGCGGATGTGAATAAGGCACTTTTATACCTTTTTATTCTTATCGTTATTATTCAGAGCAGAGATTATATCCCGAGGCTTTAAAGTGCTTTCCAAGCCCGTGTCCTCCCCCGGCCCGTGGCGGGCGCAGGGCCGCCGGGGACGGCTGCACGGGCTGGCTGCGGCAGCCGGCGCGGATAATCGCATCTGCCTTCACGCTCGGCCGCCAGCGCGGCACATCCCCGGCCCTCGGAAGCAGGACGAGGCTCGGGATGCTCCCCTGGGGCTGATGGAGCCCGGGGTGGCCCAGCTTTGTGGCGGGGTGGATGTGAGTGTCTCCTGCACCGGGGGTTTCGGCGGAGAGCTGCTCAAATGTCACCGAGGGAAGGTGGCACCGAGCGAGCGGTGCCCAGCCCGGCAGGGTGGCCTCTGGCGCTCGGCTTCCCTCGGCTCTGCTCCAGTCCCACCCACGCCACCACCCAGCCCTTCCAAAGGGCTCTTCCAACCCTCCCGGGGTGGCTCTTGGGGCCGGATTGTCACCCGGAGAGGTGCGGGAGTGGCAGCTGGGTTGTCACCCTCGTGGTGCCAGCGCGTGGGTTGATGTGAGGTCAAACGTGATGGGGTGGGGAGAGCTGGGTCAGTGTGTGGAGCCAACCTTGGGCTTTCCCAGGGCTCTTTAATCGGATTAATCCCAATTGTTGGACCAGCAGTGGGTGGATGGATGGGCCATTCCTTCCCCTGGCAGCTCACAGGGAGGTTTAATTGCCTGCAAAAAGTAGAAGGGAGATTCCCCAGCCTTCCGTGGCAGCTCATTTGTTTCAGAGCTTTAACAATTGCTCATGTAATGCTTTATCCATTGGGGAAACCACTGGCTCATCCCACACTCACCACTGGGAATGAAGAAGATCCTGCAGCTGGCTGAAGAATGGAGGTGGTGAAGGAGGGCAGGAATTTTGTCAATAAAATTTATGTTATCTGATCAATAAAATTTATTTTATTTTTCTGACAAAATTCCTTGCTGCCAGCATCTTCCAGCACTCAGCAAGGGCTTGCTTGGACAAACCCATCCCAATCCCAGCCCCTTAGGTGAGGAAATCATATAAGGCCTGTAAATGAGAGAGAGAGAAAAAAAATCTGCTTTAATTAACACTTGTTCTTTGCTTTAAGATTTTTAGTCTGTGTGTTGATGCCCAGAGCAGATGTATGGCATGGAGGCTGCAGGGATGCTCAGGATATGGCAGCAGGAACCGCTGGAAACTGGGATGCATCCCTTGGTGTGCAGGGAAAAGGCAGGAGGGGGCTGTCTGCTCCTGCTGCCCCATCCCAGCCTCCCATCCCTCCATCCCTACCTCTCCTTCCCCCATCCCTAATGTCTCCTCCTCTCCATCCCAGCCTCTCCTCCCTCCATCCCAGCCTCTCCTCCCTCCATCCCAGCCTCTCCTCCCTCCATCCCAGCCTCTCCTCCCTCCATCCCAGCCTCTCCTCCCTCCATCCCAGCCTCTCCTCCCTCCATCCCAGCCTCTCCTCCCTCCATCCCAGCCTCTCCTCCCTCCATCCCAGCCTCTCCTCCCTCCATCCCAGCCTCTCCTCCCTCCATCCCAGCCTCTCCTCCCTCCATCCCAGCCTCTCCTCCCTCCATCCCAGCCTCTCCTCCCTCCATCCCAGCCTCTCCTCCCCGTTACCCGCGGCCCCGCAGCGCTGGGAGCAGGGATGCAGCCTCGGAGGAGCATCCTCGGAGCTGCCGGTGCCTCGCTTTGCCGGGAACGCTTTGCTGAGGCTTAACACGTCGCGGGAGCCGGGCGGGGGGAGCGGGGGCTGCCTGTCTTTTCACATGCCTGGGGGTCATGGTGCCTCCTAAAATAAACCCGCTGAGCTTCACGCGGCCTTTGCGCGGCGGCACGTGGGCCGGGCGAGCGCGGAGCACAGCCCAGGGGTCGGGCACGGGGGGCAGCGCAAGGGGGGCCGAGGGAAAGGTGCGGGAGAGGATCCTGGCTGGCTGAAGGGGGGATGAACGGCGGGGCTGCATCCCCGGCGCATCCCGCGGCTCCCGCTCCGGCTGGGATCCCGCTCTCCCGTGGGATGAGTGTTGATCGTGCCTTGGGGCCGGGATTTAAACACCAAGGGCTCGGCTTTGGGACGTGCCCGCTCGCTGCTATCCCTTTCCTGGTGGGGGATTAGATCAGCTCGGGCTGATCCTCATCAGGTATGATCTCCTTCCAGAGCTAAAGCTGCTCCTGCCAATCTCCCCTCTCGTTTCTGCCCGGCTCCCAGCGCTCTGTGGGGCTGGGCTGGGGGTCTGATGGGAGCAGGACTGGGGATCTGATGGGAACAGGACTGGGGATCTGATGGGAGCAGGACAGGGGATCTGATGGGAGCAGGACTGGGGATCTGATGGGAGCAGGATTGGGGATCTGATGGGAGCAGATGTCCCTGGAGCTGCCGGAGCCTCCTGGGCCCAGGGGCTGCAGGGTTGTGAAGATGTGTGTCCGCGCCTGAGCTGCCTCTGCCTGTCTGTCTGTCCTCTCAGGGATGGACATCGGGAGTTTCCCAGAACTACCTGGTCCTGGCACAGGATTATCCCGGGGCTGGGGGCAGAAAGGAATTTCTTGGCACAGCAGCCCCAGCCCTGGCTTGATCCAGCACCAATATTAATATTAATACTAATACTAATACTCAATAACAACAAGATCAGTTTCCCAGCACCCTCTCCTGCTTTTTCCTGGGTGACCCATCCTCCCCTGCAAAACCAAACTGCAGTTAATCAGCTCCCACGGGATTTGGAGCGATAAATTCCCAGCCCATGCCAGGTTCTTCCAGGAAGCCTCACCACAGGAGGCCTCTGCCTGCCGGGATGCTGCCAGGGCTGGGGGTCACACCTGCACTCCCCGCAGGGAGTGTCCTTGCTCGGAGCAGTGCACTGGACATCCCGCAGTGCCTGTGAGACTGAGCATTCAGAAGGTTTTGTATTAAAACAGCCAAGAATCCATGGGAAAACGGGAATTTTGTCAGCTTTTAAACCTGACTGCTGCCAACAAGCTGTTTGTAGCATCCCTTTGGTCCCAAACATGAGTGCAACCAGGAGAGGTGCTTTCTTTGGGATTCTGCCGCCACCGAGTTCTCCTTGGAGCTCCTCTCCCTCCCTTTGGGAAGGGACACCCCAAAACCAGGAAAATAGGAAAACTTGGCCAGGAAAAGAGAGCTCAGGGAGGAAAAAAAATGCATAGACATCTCCTGGTATTTATTCCACCGGTTATAACAGTACCATGGCACGGGGACAGCACAGGAGGTGAGGGACACTCAACCGAGCACAGCACAACTACAGCACGACGAGCGGGAGGACGGGGAGATATTCCCTCGTCGCTTTGTTCTTCTCCTGGAAGGAACAAGGACAGGATCCCGTCCCAGGAGAGGGACACCAGTGCTCCGGGGAAGGGCTGCTGCGGGCTCAGCTAGGCACCGGGGAGGGTTTTTGTTCCTCTCTGGTGTCAGTTCAGGCTTCAGCATCCCCTTCCCACGGGGACGAGCGGGATCGTACAGCAGGTCCTTCCCGGCTGGCTCCTTCAGAGGGGCCCTCAAGGGCACGGGGGTTGCTGTTCCTTGCAGGGATGGGATGGCGTTTCTTGGCTGATGGGTACGGGGTGCGGGGAGGGGGGTGCTCCACACCCTGCCTCGTCCTTGCGAGGCAAATCGGAGCCTCCCAGGCCTTTCTAGGAGGCTGAGTGGAAACGTGGAGGCAGACTCACAGCGTGTGGCCGCCGCGGCAAGGTCACTAACACTCCAAGGTCACTCTCCTTCCCTGCAACCTCCGGGGCTCTGGCTCGGACACCCCCTGGCCGGGCACGGGAGGGGGACGGGGGGGACATGCTGGCTCTTGGCCCTAACCTCAGCCCGGAGAAGGAAACGAACACCACACATCAGGGACATCTGGGGCAGGGGCTCGAGGGGTCACACGGCTCAGGAGCACCCGAGTGACACGCGGCAAGGGTGACAACGTCGCTGGGGACCCCGCTGCAGGCAGCAGCCCCCGCCAGACCCTGCGCGGCCTCCCCTCCCTGCTCAGCCCCATCACATCACGGAGCATTTCTCCGCCGATTGCTTCAGGTCCTCTAGCGTGGCCGAAGCTTTGTCCTTCAAGGAATCAAGGTCCAGGTTCTGGATGTTGCTGAGCTGGCCGATAACCGAGTTCTTCTCCTCCTCCTCCTCGTTGTCCTGCTCGATCATCTTGGCCAGCTCCTTGGGCAGCTCCACGTCACCTCCCACCAGCTGGATCTGGTTGTCATCCGTCTCGTTCTGCAACGGGCCGCGAGAGAGTCAGGAGGGGCCACGGCACAGCGGGAAGGGGGATCTGGAAGCTTCACAGGGGGGCTTTGGGCCTCCTTCCCACTCTAAGGGGCGTGCGGGAAGGTCCCTGGGGGTGAGGGTGGGATGCTGATCCAGGCTGAGGAGAGCCCGGGCACGCACAGCGAGAGCCGAGACGGAGCCCACGCGCAGCACCAGTACAGACTGATTTCCAGCTCGCCTTGCGGGGGGTGAGGCACCTAATTAAGCTACGCTTATGCTTAAGGACTGCTCCCAGCGGCGGTCGGGATCAGCCCTGTGCCGGGAGCCACCGGGAGACTCGGGATGAGGCGGCCCGGCTGCCAAGCGCGATCAGTAATGAGCAGAAGAAACTTGTCAAAAGATGAGAAGGGACATCTCAAGCGCAAGGAGGCAGTGAAAGGATGGTGGGGCCAGATCCAAACAAATCCGTTTCCCCTGGGGAATAACAAAATCTCCATCTCTTCTTTCTCTGCCTTTTCTGGCTTTTGGCAGGGGGTGAAAGAAATTCTCCAGCTGTTTATTTCCTGGATATAAAGGGGGGTGGGAAGCAGGGGGGGTGGGGGGGTGAATCCAGGCTGGCTGAACAACTCCAAACAATCAGAGCAATCTCGCTTGGCTTAGCTGACCCTTCGGAACTAATATTAGCCCAGCTCCAATTTGGAGTATTCACCACTGAGCGACTCTTCCTGAATAAAGGGTGGGTTTGGAGGGAGAAGAGCTTGTGACAATTCCAAGAAAGGCTGAATTATCCCTTGATTAAATTGTTTTTAGTGAATGGTTCATCGTGCAGAAATTCCAAAACTGGAGTTTAGGTGGGAGACATTTGCCAGATAATCCGGGGAGAGGAGCTGGCTAATCCAACCAGAAAGGTGTAACTCGGCTCCATTCCCCGGCTCCAGGGAGCCTGGGGTGAAGGTGGTTTTCCCTCACCCAGCGGGGTTTAGGGGGCAAAAGCAAGGAAGAGCGGGATCAAGCAAGGCTGGGAGTCCCGCTGTCCCGGGCTGGTGGTCTGTGGCGCTCAGGGGGAAGGAAAGGGGCCAAAGTTTGGGGAGCAGGATGGTTTTGAGGGGAATTTATTTCCATTTGGGCTTTGAGGCTCAAACCCCAGCCAGCCAAGGGGGTCCTTGTCCCTTCCCCTCACTCCAGAGCTCCACCCGGAGCTTGGCTCCCCTCGTGCCCCCCTTTCCATACCTTGGGGAGCCTGTACTTGTCTCGGAAGTGGGACCTGACCGTGGCTCTCTCCGCCTTGCGCTGGGCAAACTGGGCATCTCTCTCCATCCTGCGAAGCACACGGGGCACTTACCAACAGCCCGTGCCCCCCTTCCCTGGGTTCGCGCTTCCCCCCAACCTCAGCACCCATCATTTTCTCTGAAAAGTCACGGTTTCCCACAATTTCCTCCCCCCGGCGCAGCCTGGAAAGAGAAAACAATCCCATCTCCCGGGCGAGGAAGCGGATTAAGGGATTAGGGGGCTCATTAAGCCCCCTGACGGCCCTGCTGTCCCCAGCGCTGGCTCCCCCCATCTCCCATGCACGGGCTGTGGGGCTGCAGCGGGAGCACCCCCTTCCCGCCGGGCCCCCAGGCCGTGCCGGTGCCCGGTGCCCGGTGCCGCTGGCACTCACTTCTCCTCCACCAGCTGCCGCTGGTACTCCTCATACTCCTCGCGGGTCATGCCCTGCGCCTCGGCCGGAGACTTCTCGCCCTCGCTCTTCTCCTCGCCGCCCAGGCCGCCCGTGAGGTTCTTCAGCTGCCCCCCCACCATGCTCTTCACCATGAAGGCCATGGCCGCTCCTCCGGGGGGCCGGGGGGCCGGGGGGCAGCGCGGCTCTGCAGCTGGGACAGCCGGGGGAACGCGGGGATGTGCGGTAGCAGGAGGCCCCGAGGAACGGGGCTAGGGGCGAGCTGGAGCGCCAGGGAGCGGAGAAATGGGCAGCGCTGGGGCGCCGGGAGCAGGGAATCCCCGGGATGCTGGGGATGGCAGCTGCCGGAGAGCCCGAGTGCCGGGCTGTGGAGCAGCTCCGGGGAGCGGGGATGAGCTGCCGGGCAGCTGGAGCACCCAGAGCCCGGGGAGCCGGGGCACCGGGCGGGGCAAGAGCCGCGAGGAGCGGAGCTGGGCTCCTGGGGAGAGCGGGCGCCGGGTTAGGAGGAGGTGGGAGCAGGGGAGATGAGTTCCCGGGGGCTCCATTCGGTCAGCGGGGTCGAGTTCGAGGAGAGCTGGGATATGGGGTTGTGGAGGATGCGGGATCAGCAGAGCCAAGCTGACACGGTACCGAATTCCTGAGGAGCCAGGATCAGCAGGGCTGAATCTCCCGGGAGGAGCAACACCGAGTGAGGAGAAGCCGGGGTCAGCAGAGCTGAGCCCCCGGGGAGCTGTGGCGCGGGGTTACGGAGCGGAGGGGCTCAGCGGCGATGAATTCCCGGGATGCCGGAGAGCTGAGTTCCCGGCGTGCCAGGGTACCGGGCGGTGCAAGAGCCGGGGACGGGGGAGATGGGTTCCCGGGGGGCTGGGGCACGGGGTTATGGAGGAGACGGGCTCAGAGGAGATGAATTCCGGGATGACAGAGTACCGAATTCCCGAGGAGCCGGGACCAGCGGTCAGCGCAGCGCAGCTCCCGGGCCAGCGAAGTACGGAGTTGCCGGGATGCCGGAGTACCGAGAGACGGAGGAGCCGCGCTCAGCGGAGCGGAGTTCCCGGGAGGTGAGTTCCCGGGACAGCGGAGTCCG
>WBMY01003214.1:77038-90527 GCA_013397315.1 Donacobius atricapilla | reverse complement strand
AAAGCCTACAGTAAATAATGATAAAATGGTCAAATTACAATGAAAATAATAAAATATAATATACTGTAATATAATATAATATAATATAATATAACATGAGATCTTTAAGGTCCTTCCAACCTAGTCCATTCCCTGATTCTGTGGTCCTAGAAGATGTCATTATCTGTAGTATTACTATTATTAATAATAACAATAATGCAATAAAATTGCTCAGATAACTAGTAATATATAGCATGGCATCACATAAGCGTGTCAGAGAGCACAACATCCTATAATGTCATATAACGACATGATATGACACCATAATGTAGAATAAATTGAATTAATAGAATTCAGAGGTGACCTTTAGGGTACCTTCCAGCCAACCCATTCCCAGATTCCATGGGGACAGAGGGACCGCAGGGGACAGGGAAAAAATCAAGAGCAGAACCAGGGAGATCCCAGCAGCCACGGGAGCGGGGTGCAAAGCCCAGCTCATTTTTAGGAAGCACATCCTTGCTCCAACAGCACGCCGGAAAGATCCAGGGACGCCTTACGGGGGTCAGGCATCCCTTTGCAGCCCCACGGGGGTCACGAATGTTCCTTTGGCCTCAGGGAGGTGCGGAAGGGGCTCATCCTCTCCCAGGCACCTTCTGGGAGGAACTGAAAGCAGGTCGTGCACCAGAAATGCACCCGCGGTCACCACCCCGCGCACGCCCCGGTGCACCCACCCGGCCCTGGGCGCACCCGGAGGTTTGGGGGTGACTGGTACCCGGAATTCCACAGATATCCTCGGCAGAGCACCGCTGGAGCCGGGAGACTCCCTCCCCGGGGCTGGGCAGCAGCAGGAGGCTGGTGGGGGAAAAAAACCAGGCACGAACCCCGCTTGGTGAGGAATCGTGCCCAGCCCCAGGTGCTCCCGGCCCACCAGACCCAGGGACAGGGGAATGCTCTGCCATCGGGGCTCCTTCTTCCCGCTGCGGCCCCAAGACCGTCAGCATCCCCAGCGGTGGCTGGAAGGGCCGTGTGGGGATTTGGCGGAGGCTGGTCCGTGAGGGGGACGCGGAGGGGAATCCCCCGGGCACAGCTGCTGCAATGTCCCGGCTGGAATTTTTCCCTGGAAGGGTCTCGGTTTGAGGGTGGGTGATCCCCTGGCTGGAAGGGAAGGATGGATTCACGGGCAGCGAGGCAGGGATGGACATCTCCCCGCCGTGCACCAGGAGAGGGGGCCCTTCAGCCGGCTGGAATGGGCAGGGAAAGAGGAAATAAAGAAAAGAGGGGGAAATGCAGCTGAGGAGGAGTGGAGGGTGAAACCCCGGCGGAGTGAAGGATGGAAAATCGCCTGCCCCGTGGCTCTGCCCTTCTCTGCATGCCCGGCAGGCTGGCCGGGTTGGTCCCTGCGGAGCTCGGAGCCTCGGAGGGATTCCGGCAGCGCGGGCGGGATGAGAAGGGTGGGCAGGGAAAGGGAAGCGTTCCTGCCTGCGATGTACGAGACAGCGCAGGATTCGCGGGCGGTGGCTGCGAACAACACAGTCAAGTCAGCGTGACGGCTCGTTCCAGCCTGGAGAATTCACCTTCCAGCTGGAAAAGCCCCGCAGGGAGCCGCGTTTGGCCGGTTCTGCGGCTCCCAGGGCTCCGGGGGCTCCGGGGGGTGCGGGATGCTCTGCAGCGCGGTCAGTCCCCGGCACATCCCCCTCCCCGAATGTCCCTCCCCGCAGAAAATGTCCCGTCGGCGGTAAAACCCGGCGCTGCCGGTGCCGCGGGCGCTGCGGGGCGGTGTCACAGGTGCCACCGGAGGGCGGTCCCGTCCCGAATGCCAGCGGGAGGGGACAACAGCGCTTCAGTGAGCGAGGATCCTGCTCCCTCCGCCCCAGTTCTGCTTCTCGGGGGGGCCTCTCCCCCCATGCCAACCCCAAACGCCCCGCGGGTGTGGAGAGCAGCCTCATTTCAGGCCCTCCGGGCAGCCCCCGTTCCCGGGATGTTTTTAACTGAAGGGGAGCGGGCTGGGGACGCTGGCTCTCAGCCGGTGGCTTTTCACCTCCGCGGTGGGACCCCCCCTCTGTCCTGTGTCCCCCCCCACCCTGACAGCACCAGCCTTGCTCTACCCACCCTGCCGGGGTTCAGGGAGATGATTTTAGAGGGGCGAGAGCGCGGCAGGCAACTGGGACCTCTCGTTATGGGGGGACATCAGAGCCTGTCCCTCTGTGTGACCCCACCTCCCACTGCTACGCTGCCTCCAGGGCCAGCCTTGGGGACAGGCAGGGGACAGCCAGCCCTGAGTGAGCCCAGCCTTGGGGACAGCCAGCCCTGAGTGCATCCCAGCCTTGGGGACAGGCAGGGGACAGCCAGCCCTGAGTGCATCCCAGCCTTGGGGACAGGCAGCCCCGAGTGCATCCCAGCCTTGGGGACAGGCAGGGGACAGCCAGCCCTGAGTGCATCCCAGCCTTGGGGACAGGCAGGGGACAGCCAGCCCTGAGTGAGCCCAGCCTTGGGGACAGCCAGCCCTGAGTGCACCCCAGCCTTGGGGACAGGCAGCCCCGAGTGCATCCCAGCCTTGGGGACAGGCAGGGGACAGCCAGCCCTGAGTGCACCCCAGCCTTGGGGACAGGCAGGGGACAGCCAGCCCTGAGTGCACCCCAGCTCTCCAGCCCTCATCCTGCAGCCAAGGCGGAGTTTGAGGAGCATCCACCATCCCAGAGGCTTTGGGCTCGCACTGCCGGTGCTTGTGGGACCAGGCGGCCCCTGCTGGCTCCAATCTCTCAGCCCACGGGAAATCCTGCCGGGGTGGGTGTACAGCAGGGTTTCAGGGAATTCCTGGGGCTCTGGAGCTTTTCTTGAGCAGGGCTCTGCGTGCGGGGAGGAGCTACCTCTGCATCTCTGCTGTTCCCTCCTCAGCCTGGGGACAAACTCCATCCTTGCCCTCTTTCCTGACCCCTGATTCACAGGTACCTTGTACCTGCCATGGCATGGGGTGATCGATCAGCCCAAACACGGCCTCCTTCCCGCCGGAGGAGGGAGGGGAGGGCGGCAGCAGGAAAAAGTGTTCACCATGATTTGGGAGCGCCGCTGGAGCACAGCCAGGTACCAGGTTGAATGTGCCCTGCTCCTTTGGATCCAGCTCTGCTCCACCCACAGGTTCAGCCTGGATGGAGTGAGGGACCAGCATCTTCCTCACCCACCAGCTCCAGCACCCCAGAAGCTGCTCATGGAGACTGAGCAGAGATTTTGTTTTTTTTTTTTTCCCCAAAAAGGCAGAAACCAGTGTGGAGTTCAGAGTCCAACCCTATCCCTGTGGAGATGCAAAGAGACGATGTTGGGGGTTTTTCTTTTGTCAGCTGTGCTGGGAACAAACAGCAAAAGTGAAACACAGGAGCATTAACCCCCACAGGGAGATGACTCCTGATAACAGATCCCAAACAGCCAAAGGACAGAAATTAGAAATGCAGGGTTCACTTTTAATCGGGAGGGTCATCGGGTGTTAAAGCAACTCCTCTCTTCCATCCAGGAGAGTCACAAGGGGTTGTTCTGGCCCATTTTGGGGCTAAGGACTGATCTTCCCAGTGAGGAGATGCCACCAGCCCGAGTGCTGGCATCAGGCAGGTGTCTCAACCAGAGGGAGAGGTCTGTGTCTGCCCAGAGCTCTTCCTGCAGGAATGAGGGTGCTGGGAGCATTTGGAAGGTGAGCTGGAGCCCTGCTGCCATGACTGGACTCATGACTCATTTTAAAACCAACCATAAAAGCAATTTTCCACGGAGTGATCAAAGCTTCCCTGGCTTATCACCGCCCTGATTCCAGTAACGAAACCGTGGCACTCGCAGACTGCCCGGGGAGTAATTGGAGGGCTTAATTGAGGAAGGTCATCAGGGGCGGGCAAAGATAGGGGAACTGGAGCCTCTCACCTGCTGTGCGTTCCTGAGGCTTTCATGGCAGCAATGATGAAAAAGGGAGGTTCAGGCTGGGTACCAGGAAAAAGCTCTTCCCCCAGAGGGTGCTGGCACTGCCCAGGCTCCCCAGGGAATGGGCACGGCCCCGAGGCTGCCAGAGCTCCAGGAGAGTTTGGACAATGCTCTGAGGCACAGGGTGGGATTGCTGGGGGGTCTGCAGGCCCAGGGGCTGGACTGATGATCCTTGGGTTCCCTTCCAGCTCAGGAGACTAAATTCTATGATTTTATGGGCCCCAGCAGGAAAACTGGGGCCTCACTTGGTGCCTGGGCTGTTGGATGGGATGTCCAGGAGCGGTGAGCATCCAGGGATAGCAGACCAAGGTCTCAGGGGTCCCTCTAGCCTTTGCAGAATGCCTGGAAAAGTCTTCCACAGCTCCATGGGATGGTTCCATCGGCATCAAGAGAGGGAGAGGTGCTGAATGTAGGTAGGGAGTTATAAAGTGGCTGCTTTTTCTCCAGCCCCATGCAGAGAAGGGAAGGATAACTTGCCTGTCCATTCCTCTCCCCTCCAGCCTCTTCGCTTCCCGTGCTTCATCCTGACACAGGGCTGACTTCCTCAACCCTCGATGAATGGATTTTGGGGAGCCAAAATCAACCAGCAAGAGGCCGTTCCATGCCACTGATGTTAATATTAAGCTGCTTATCTGCCCCGGGGCTATAAAACTCTCATCTGCAAAGAGCGGGAAAACAGTTTCCCGCTGTACTTTCTATCTGCTCCCGCTTATTGCAGCTTTATCAGCACGCCCGGCCAGCCTCTGGGGCACAGGAGTCACGCAATGGCTGCAGCAAACGAGGCCTGTGGTCCCACAGGGGCCCAGTGCCACGTGTCCCCCCAGGGCCAAGTCCACCCCACGGGGACAGCATGGCACTGATGAGTCCCCAGCGGTCCTGCTGCTCTCCTGAGTCACCAGCTTAGGCACTGAGATGCACCTCCATGGATGTTCCCACTTGCCCCTGCAGCAGGGGAATGCTGGCTTTGGGATGTCCCTTGTGGGGAGTGGGTTTGGGACCCTGCTGCATTGGTCTGTGTCCTTGTCGCTGTTGGTGGAGCTGGTTTTTGGCTGGTGAACCTCATGGGTTGTCCCAAAGCATCCTTCCACTTTTTTCCCAAGGCCTCTGATAGCCTGCAGCAGGTCTGAACCTTCCCCTCCAGCGCTTTTCCTACAATATTGGGATTATGACACTAGGCAGGGAAGACAAAGCTGCTGTGACAGCACCAGCTGCTTGTGCTGGCTCAGAGATTTCGGGTGGTTCTGAGGCTGTGTCACCACTGTGTTCCACCACAAACTGGTGACCAAGCAGGGCCTGAACACTCAGGGTCACTCCTTTTCCCCCAGCTTGGTTTAGCAGGTCTGGACAAGCCAGGATCTCACTGAAGTCTTGGGCAATTGGCTTCCCCGTTCTCTTCCCCACTGTGCTTTTGTCTCTTCAGGGAAGCTTCTGTGCAGCACCTGATGAGCGATTGGCATTTGGGCATCGCAGGAGCTCTGGCTGGAGCCCCACTGCTCGGGGTCTGGGGCTGTGGGGGCAGAATCCTCCCCTGGGAATGGCTGCAGGAGCAGAGTGTGCTGCACCGGGGGTTGTGCTTGTCCCCGCGTCACCGCTGCCGCGTGGCAGGGTTGGCCGGGGGGGCTTTGCATGCAAGCTGGGCAAAAGGAGGCATCTGGCTCTGCTGGCATGGACTGACTGGCAGCCAGTGTAAACTCTTGGGTTTGGGCTGCAGCAATTCCTGGTTCTCACTCTCTTCCTGCTGTGAAAACACCTTTGTTCCAGCCTGGAACAGCAGCAGCTTGGTTTTCTCAGCAGCCAGGGATGAAGGTGTCCCTCCTTGTGTCCTTCCTTGTGCCCTTCCTTGTGTCCTTCAGGGCCACCATCGACCATGGTGAAGGAGGCCGACGAAGGCTCAAGTCGCACCAGGGGAGGTTTGGATATTGGGAAAATGTCTTCACCATAAAGGTGGGCAGTGGTGGACTCAGCACCCCTGGGGGCGTTAAAACACATGGCACGTGGGGACACGGGTGTGTGGTGGCCTTGGCACTGCTGGGCATGGTGATATTAAAGCCTTTTCCAACCGAAACAATTCTATAATTCTGTAATTGTGAAGCACTGATGGGGGCTGTGGGGTTATGGCACAGGTTGGCTGCCTGCATCAGAGGGTGATTCCGAAAGGGTACAGTCCAAGACTGGACGTGGTGGAATCGCCAGCATTTAATGGAATATCCAACACTAGAAACACCAGGAAACAAAAAAAGGCAACAGTTGCTACAAAACGAAGCAGATAAAACAAGGGCCCCGATGGTTTCAGTTTATTCCATCACAAAGTTGTTCCAGACCCAGCTCTGCTGCAAGGACACCCTGGAGATGTCTGCTCCCTCCGCTCAGCTCCTGCCCTTCATGGGGAAGCGCTGCCTGACCTGGAAGTGCTCACACCTCTTGTGCTTCAGGGACAGTCCGTAGAGCGGGGTCATGTCCACCCTGCTGCCCTGGCAGACGCTGAACTCCAGCTGCTGGAGCAGCGTGGCCAGGAAGAGGAACACCTGCCACCGGGCAATGTTCTCCCCGATGCACCTCCTCTTCCCCAGGCCAAACACCAGCACCTTCTCCCCGTCCTCTTTGTTCACTTTGGTCCCGTCAGCACTGAGGAAACGCTCGGGGCTGAAGGTCTCTGGGTCCTTCCAAAGCTTCCTGGAAGGGAGAGCATCAGGTGTTGAGGTGGTTTCTCCTGGTCATGGGTGTCGGGGGGACACTGGGAGGTGGGAACTGTCAGGAAGAACATCCTTGATGGTTTGCCACCACAGGAGGGGTCCTGCTTGTCACCACCGGAGGGTTTGTGCCTCACAAGGTACTCACTCGTCATGGTTCACTTGCCACTGGTTGATGAACACGCAGCGATCCTTTGGGATGTAGTAGCCGTTCAACGCTGTGTCCTTGGTTGTGCTGGGGAGAGAAAAGATGGAGAGCTGGGCACGCCCAAAGGTTCTTCTGCATCCTCAGGGGGCTGTCAGGCTGCTCCTGCAGGGTGTGACTCAAAGGGGTGGTTTCGTGGGGGCAGTTGTGCCCTCCACGAGCCCCACACGGTGCCTCAAGGCCACCTCCTCCCTGGAGCAGCTGTGCCAGCCCAGCCCGTACCTGTGTGGGATGGTGAAGGGCAGGAAGGAGGAATGCCGGAACATCTCCAGGATAAAGGCCTCCGTGTAGGGCAGCGTGCCCCGGTCCGACAGCCGCGGCCGCCTCTCCCGCCCGATGGTCTGGTCTGGGGGAGGTGGAGAGCGGGAAGAGGGTCAGGATCAGAGAGGTTTGCTCCCAGAGGAATGGGGTTCATGGACTCACCGAGCTCTTCCTGGATCCTCTTCTGGATGTTGGGGTATGTCACAAGGTACATGAGGCTCCAGGAGAGGGCTGTGGTTACGGTGTCGAAGCCTGGGCAAAGAGGATGGGGTGTGGGTGAGCTCAGCACAACTCCCAGCCTGGCCTGCAGGCTGACCATCCCAGGGGGCAGTCTGGGGTGGCTGAGGAGGCAGGGGACATGCTGGACATGCAGCAAGGCTTGGGGCTTTATTCTGCCATAATAAACTTCGCTCTTTCAACCTGCCCTGCTCTTGGGTTGTGTCAGGTCTGTACAACTTCTCCAGAACTGGGGGAATTTCCAGAAAGATGAATCAGCCCACAGACGTCTCCCTCAACCAGGAAAAGCCACTCTGGCGCGTGAGGCTCAGCTGAGCTACAACCCATGCCCTTCACTTTTCCAGAGCTGATGTCCCAGACTGGTCTCTAGAGGCATCCCCGGAAGGTCCAGTGAGCAGGAAAGCCAGTGCTTAGACCCAAACTGGCTGCTGGTGTTGGACAAGGAAGGGTCAGACAGGAGGAGCTGAAGAAAATCTGAGAGCACCTGCCACATCTGAGGAAAGGTGGGAGAGGATACCTGCTCCAAAGAGGTCATTCACGAGGTTGACAATCTTCTCCTTGGGGATCTGCATGGCCGTGCTTGTTCCCAGTTTTTTGTCCAGGCACTGCTCGATGAGGGAGTCTGTGATGTCCCGGATGTTGTTCTGAGAGGAAGAGGAGGCAAGGTCACGGAGCAGGCCTGGCAGAGGGGTGGGTGCTCCTGAGCAGCCCCCCAACGACGCTGGGGGAGCCTGGGCTCACACGAGCTCTGGGGAGCATCATCCCTCAGTGGTCCCTATGGAAACAAGGAGAGGGTTCTCCGAGGAACCCAAGCACAGCGCAGACGTTCAACCACCAGAGTGGCCGCACCACACAGGGAATGGAGGAGACGCTGAGAGGCTCACGCAACTGAGTCTGGGGAGGTTCAGGTGGGACATCGGGAAGAGGTTCCACCCCCCGAGGGTGGTGGGGCTCTGACCAGGCTCCCCAGGGAACGGCCACATTCCCGAGGTTGCCAGAGCTCCAGGGGAGTCTGGATACCGCTCTGAGGCAGAGGGTGGAACTGCTGGGGTGTCTGTGCAGGGCCAGGAGCTGGACTGGATGATCCATGTGTGAGCCAGCTCAGGGTATTCCATGATTCTGTGATATTCTATGATTCTGTGAGAAGGAGGACTGGGGAGAGACAATGGCCATTGCTGCTTGGCTGCCAGAACAAAAACACCTCACCGACAGGGGAAGAGCAGGAGAGGGTCCTGCAAGCTCTTACCTTGTCGTAGGTCTCGTAGTGCTCCTTGACCCTCTTCTGCAGGAAGCTGAGGAAGTACTTGTTGAAATCTATAAACAATTTCATGCTGCGGCTGGGGAGGTAGCGGAGCACGGGGATGAAGTCGGCCGGGTTCCCAGCAGCGGCCACGTCGGTGAACTCCTCTGCTGAATTCACCAGCCTGAGCAGCTCCTGGTCCTCGTGCTCGTAGCGCTTGCCAAAGCACATGGCACAGATGACATTGGCCACCGACACCACCAGGTACCGGTAGGGCTCAAACCTCTTCTCCTGCTCCATCAGCTGCAGGAGCTTGGTGACCAGGTACTCGGCCTCCTTGGAGACGTGCTCCTCCAGCAGGCAGCTGCAGGACGACGTGGGGCTGGGGGCGATGGAGAAGCTCTTCAGGGCGCTCTGGGCCAGCCTCCTGCGCGCTTTCCACACCTCCCCGGAGTCGGGGCTGAACGTCAGGCTCTGCCCGTCCGTGACGAAGCGGAAGCTGTAGAGGTCGGGGCGGCCCATGAAGTCCTCTCCTTGCTTGACCAGCGCTTGGCGGATGGTGTCGAGCCCGCTGAGCACCAGCACGGGCCGGCTGCCGATGCGCACCTCCATCACGTCCCCGTAGCGCCGGCTGAGCCGCGTCAGCGCCAGGTGCGTGTCCTTGCGCAGCTCCAGCACGTTCCCCAGCACGGGATAGCCCCGCGGGCCCGGCGGCCGCCGCAGCCCCGACGGCGCGGGCTGCTGCAGCCACTGCAGCAGCAGCAGCACCAGGCAGAACGCCGCGGCCACCAGCAGCGCCTCGCTGGCCCACACCGCGCCGGGGCTCGCCACCAGCCACATCGCAGCCTTCAGCATCGCCGCGGGCGCGGAGCAGCCCTGCAGGAGGGAAGCGCCCGCAGGGGAAGGGCCGCCATCAGCGAGGGGCTGAGTGCTGGCGCTGCTCCGGGCACTGCGACGCGGAGCGCCAGCCCTGAGCCAGCCGAGGGGACGGAGCTGCGTGTCCCGCGGCGCTGCGGCTTTCCAGCGGCACGAGCAGCGGACCTGGGAAGGCTCCGAACGCACCCACCCATCCCTAAAGGGGAACCTCAACTGCCTGAGCCCTCGGTGAAACCCTTTTCCCACAGGATACCCAAACCCGCACTGCCCAGGGAAGGCAGTCTTGTAAAACAAGGCATGGAGAACTGCAGCTCAGCAAACCCCGGGGAAGCAGGAGGAGGAACAGCAGCTCCTCTGTGAATGTGGTTCCAGGACTACCAAACCCATCAGGAGTTACAGCCAGGAGGATGGAGCAGCTGGCCCCAGGACTGGGGGACTTGGGGAGTGGGGATGCCACAGGGCTGCTCTGTGAGCAGGGACGCCCAAATACGATCTTCCTGGTCCTATATCCATGTTCAGCCCCCCCTAAACGCACAGGCTGTCTCCTACCTGCAGGTCCTTGGGCTGGTTTTTTACTGCCCAGGGCTCCCAGCAGAGATTGGCACCGGGAGCAGGAGGGAATCCTCCTGTGTCTCCTCAACCTTCTTCTCCTCTTACCTCCTTCTCCTCTGCCTGGTCCGTCTCCTGCCACCTGGAAGTGCGCAGGTCTCTAAGCTGTCCCCTGACTGCACCGCTGGGTATTTATCCCCCGAGGGACCGGACACAGCAAAAGCCCCTGGCAATAGCTACCCATTAACACGTGATGGGGCCGAGCCTGGCTGGAGCCTGCCCAAGAAGCCAGGGAAGAGCCTTTCTCCCCTCCAACAGGCTCTGGGGCATGAATGGTGACTTCTCCTCCTGCCCCGGGCTCTGGAGCCTGCTGTGGGGAGGCAGAACGGGGGCCCTAGGACAGGGAGGGAGAAGGGGGTCCCTAAGCCCTGCCTTGGGGAGCATGTAGGACACGCTGTCAGCGTCTAACTTGCCTGTGGAATTTCCAGCATTTCCCCAAAAAACTTTTCCTGGGCTGGCCAGGCTGTTCCCAGCAGCCAGAGAGGGCTGTCACCTCCATGGCCACTCCGGAGGTGCTGGGAGCTGCAGGCTGTGGGCGAGGGGACACGTTTGTGGCGGGGCATCCACGGCCCTCCCCATCCGTCGCTGGGGAATCATCGGGCACGTCCCCTGTCCCGGGAGCGGTGGCGGCGGGATCATCCGGGCCAGGGGCAGAGCCAGGCTCAGGTTAACGATTGGCCAGGTTTGCGTGAGAAGGCGGCTGGCTCGCTTCCCCCGGCTCCTCCGGGGCAAACAGGCAGCGAGGAGGAGGAGGAGTGGCGGGGCAGAGGGGAGGAGGTGAGCCCGGCAGATAGGAGAGGTGAAGGGGCAGCACGGGGCAAGGCTGGGGCAGTTCATCCTCCCAAAGCACTGGCTGGTGACACCCGGCAGGGAAATGCTCGAGCCAAGCGGGGAAAAATTCAGGGAAGTTCGGGAAGTACAGCTGGGATGAGCAGGAATGAGCCAGAGCTTGGGGGTTTGGCCCGAAGGTTCCTTCAATCTTCGAAAATTCCAGGGGGAATTTGGCGCGGGTAATAGCTGAGCTAATATTTAATAAAGGCTTTCAACATCTGGTCTAATCGAGCTCGTTAATAGCGATGACGCCGTTCATTAATGTTTGGCAGGAACAGTTACAAAACGCCAGCTCCTAATATTCCTGCTGATAATTCCCAGGAATGCCGCAGCCCTCCCAGCCCTGGCAAGACCCTTGGGAACGCTTTTGGGGAGGCAGGCTGCGGGAGCAGGGCTTTTCCGGCAGACCGGATCCTGCCAGCGCCTCCCAACCCCGTGGATCTCCCGGACCCCTTGCATGGGATCGGGGGGGACTGAGTGACCGCAGCGTTTCAAACCTTGTGCTGATGCCGAACCCCCCCATTCCTCATCCATCACATCCCAAAGGTCTGGAGAGGCTGGGGAGAGTCCCGGAGAGGTTCCGCAGGACCCTCTCCCACCCCTTCCCATGCCAGCCCTGCCCGGGGGCTGCCGAGCCCTGCGAGGGCAGGGTGCCCCGTGATGAGAGCAGCGCTAAGAGCTGCTGCCTTGCCTGCCAGGCAGCCTCACACCCCAAAACCACCCTCAACGCCCCCTGACTCCCGGCCGCCGCCCCTCGCTGAGCCCGCGGATCGCCGGAGCTGCCCGCGGACAGCCGAAGGGACGCTGCCGGCCCCCTGCCCCTGCTGCCTCTCGCTGTCCCCGCCGTGGGTCCCCATCCGGCCGTGCCGGGCCGGGCGGGAGCCGGAGGGTGACGGTGCCCGCAGGCACGTGTGGCACGGCAGGTGTGGCACGAGGGACACACGAGGGACACGGAGCTGCCCGGGACACCGAGGGTGTTCGCAGCCCCGAGCCTGGCCCGGCCCTGCCCGTGCGTGCAAGGCGCGTGTGCCGCCTGTCCCTGCGGGGACTCACCTGCGCAGGTGTGCGGGGACACTGGGACAGACGCACAGAGCCTTGTGCGAGGTNGCCCCTTCGCACGCGATGTCCCTAATGCCACCTCTGGGACACCCCGGCGGGGCGGGACCCCCTGGCCTGTCTCCCACCTCGTGGTAGCTGGGCTGGGAACAAAGATGCGGGCGGAGGGGGCAGATTTTGGGAGAGGGCTGGTCCCCCTTGTCCTCCCTGAAGGGCAAGACCTGACCTGACACCCCTCAGGGACCGGGGCTGGGGGCTGCAAACTCTGCCCGAGCCCCGCTTCGGACACCGAACATCCCCGCCCGACGTGCCCCCTCAGCCTGCGGCTGCACCCTCTGCGCCATCCCAGCCCCACCTCGGCCCTNCACCCCAAAACCACCCTCAACGCCCCCTGACTCCCGGCCGCCGTCCCTCGCTGAGCCCGCGGATCGCCGGAGCTGCCCGCGGACAGCCGAAGGGACGCTGCCGGCCCCCTGCCCCTGCTGCCTCTCGCTGTCCCCGCCGTGGGTCCCCATCCGGCCGTGCCGGGCCGGGCGGGAGCCGGAGGGTGACGGTGCCCGCAGGCACGTGTGGCACGGCAGGTGTGGCACGAGGGACACACGAGGGACACGGAGCTGCCCGGGACACCGAGGGTGTTCGCAGCCCCGAGCCTGGCCCGGCCCTGCCCGTGCGTGCAAGGCGCGTGTGCCGCCTGTCCCTGCGGGGACTCACCTGCGCAGGTGTGCGGGGACACTGGGACAGACACACAGAGCCTTGTGCGAGGTGTCGGCCTCGGTGCCTCGGTGCCTCGGTGCCAGAGACGTTCCCGGCCGGGCTTTATGGACACCCTGGCGAGTGTCCCCAGGCGCGGGGCGCATTTGTGACATTTGTGGTCAGCCCTCTGCAGCGCGGGACACGGCTCTGTGTCGCCTGGCGCTAAGAGAGGACATTTCGGGGGGCACGACTGGGACCTCCCCGCTTTGCACTCCCCTCTCTCCCTCTCCCCGTGGCTGGAAGGGGCTGGGATGGCCGCGTCCTACCGAGGGGACGCAAATGACGGGGGCACTGCTGTCCCCTCGCAGGTGATGCAGCATCCTGTGGCAGAGGGGCACCCCTGTTGGCACCGACGATTGTCCCCAGAGCGGGGGAGCCCCCACAAGCCCCCCAGCCAGCCGTGGGGGGAGCTGATCCTGAGCTGCTCCGGCGCCGCCTTGACCCCGGGCCAGGCTCCTGGACGTGAGGCCACCGCCCTGGTCCTTTAAAAACCANACGGCGGCTTCTCACGCGAACCTGGACAATCTTTAACCGGGCCGGGGCAGCCAGGGCCGTGACCCCTGGGGCTGCCCCTCCGCCCACGTCCCCACGGGGACCCTGTAGAGCTGTGGGGTGGTGCCGCAGTGCCAGGTGGGGGGGACACGCACGGAGCCGGTGGCGCCCGCTCTGCTCTGCCGCTCGCAGCGGCGGCGGGATGGGCGCAGCCCCCGCGGAGGTGCGCGATGGCTTCAGCCCCGCTGAGGGTGGTCGGCGCTCATCCCCGCGTGTGCGCGGAGCCCCGCGGGAGCGGAATCC